>CM077643.1:176005104-176057604 GCA_039707465.1 Rhabdophis nuchalis
CCAATTGTGGTTGTCATCCGAGGACCACCTGTAGAGATTTTCTTTAGAAGCAATCATTGATATATATACATCTCTGTGCATTTTATAGGCAGCTGCTGGTCAGAATGAAAACCTAAAGAAAAAATCATGAGCAGATATAACTGCATTGTGGTTACTCAATGCAGCATGGGAAAGAATCATAAAATCATAGGACTGGAAGGAACCTTGGAGGTCTTCTAGTCCAACTCCCTGCCCATGGCGGGAGAACGTATAAGATCCTGGACAAATGGTTGTCTAGTCTTTTCTCGCTAATCATTACACATGTGGTACATTCCCCCCAAATCCTCACCCCTACCCATGGAAGTTAAGGGGGAATTGTCCACCAAGGTAGATTGTATCACGTGTTTTTTTTTTTTAATGTGTATTTTAAGGGGCAAGATGGAGAAGAATTGATGAATATAGGTAACTTACTACTTACACCAACGTACTGGCAAAATTGAGCCCAACATTTCAGTTGCTAAGTGAGACATTTGTTAAGTGAGTTTTGTCCCACATTACAGCCTTTCTTGCCATGTTTAATAATAATAATAATAATCTTTATTGTCATTGTAAAAATTATTAAGTAAAATTATTTATTAAGTAAGTAAAGCAGTAAAGTAAAGTGATCCAGTCTAGTATGTCTTTCAAAGTTATTTTTTAATGTCTTCTTTTTGGAAAGCAAATCAGCTGCTACTGCTAGTTTAATTTTTTTAAATAAAATATCTGAATATTTTATTACAAAAGCAAAGCAAATCCATGTTCATGCAAGAACACCTGCACTAACAATAGCCCAGGCTGCCCTATTTCATGAAATGGTTATGCCTCTAGCAAAAGTCTTTTTGAAAGATGAAACACAGCACTAGAAACATTTATTTCTGCTTTATAGACTTAATTTCCTTCTACTTAGTTAAACAGAGAGAAACGGAACCAAGACGATTGGATAAATCAGAGTGAGCAAAAAGAGAGATCAGATCACATTTTGCAGTGAGCTCAAATATAATTCTCCGATTTTCAAGCAAAATATGATTTTAGAAATTGCAGAGTGCTGGTGACAGAAAACTATGAAATAATATTTTGTTGAATTTTTCAGTAAGATTTTTTTAATGCCGCATTTTGTAGCTTATTCAGCAGCCAATTGTCTAGTCCAAATGGCTGCAGTGCAAGTATGTTTCCCTGTTGGTTTTCAACCTCCCATTAACCCATGAATTGTTTCATCTTAAAGAAGGAAGTAGGATCTTTTTTATATAATATTACCCTGCTTACCAAAACTAAGACCTCCCCTGGATAATAAGCCCGATTGGGCTTTTGAGCACATGTGCTAAAATAATCCCCTGAAAATAATCCCTCCCCAAAAATATTGCAACACAGCAACAGCCATGAGATGACCATGCTAGCCGACTCCTGCACCTCAAAAAATAATAAAACCTCCCCGAAACTAAGGCCAAGCGCTTATTTCGGGGGTCAAAAAAAATAAGACTCTGTCTTATTTTGGGAGAAACACGGTACATTTCAAATAGAGGTTACCTATGTTTTTTTAAGGGTGGTCAGCCTGGAAGAGCATGACCTAAGAGTGGGATACACAATATCCAACAAATTAGTGGAGAGGAAACTATGAACTACTCCCTGAATCACACCTGGTAGCAAAATATCCACCTACTTTTATGATCTTTTCAAAGGTCCTATTTCTTAAACAGATTTCAGTAATGTTTGTCAGAACTGGTCTTCGATGTTTTGACATCACTGGTAGCCAACCATGATTCATCGTTCTTTGGATAAGCTTGTCATGATTTTACCGTCTTGTTTACAAATGACAGAGATATTTGTGTTTAGCGAAAAGGAAGACCATCCACCAGAATTTTCACTTGTTCAGAAATACATACCATGGTTTTTTTTAAAGGTATTAAACAATATCTAAGTGCTTCTTTAAGTCAATTTAGCCGAACCCATGGCAGTTAGCTGCTGACAAAAGCTCAAGTAACAAGAACTCCTGATATAAAATGGATGCTTTCTTGTACGAGATCCTACAAACTGTTTCCAAGATCTTGTTCGTTTATCTTGGCAAAGCGGAAACCTAGAATGAAATCTCATTTGAAAAAGATGTTGTGCATGACTCTTAATTGCATACCATCCTGAGGAAGGGCGGAGGGCTCATGGTGAACGGGTTGTCTAGGCTGTTGCCAGTGTCCAAATACTATATTAATAGCCTTAACAGCTGGCTGTTGCTCTTGGACACTTGTAGGATGTCATAGCAATCTTTGTTCACTGATCTGTTTAGAGTAAAGAAGGATGTTAATTATGGCTTATCCTTTATAGTGTAACAAGTACTTTTTACTAATCCAGCACTGTAGAAAAAAGAAATAATTTAAAAAAAATATCTCCCCTCCCTTCCTCCACGCAGCCATTCCGAGAGTCTGGGTACAGTGTTGGTTGGGCTAAGGCTGGGCTGTTAGCTAAATTAAGCCATTGTGACTCAAAATCCTCCTTTAATAAGGTTCATGCTGTCTACAACTTCATCATTTTCTGCTGAATGATAATTACTTTATTCAATCATGTTCAAGGTTTTAGTGAAAGCTAGCATTGATTGATTAACTTCAATTACCATGCTTACATTTGCATAGATAAAAACTGCTTTTCAATTTGTGAGTGGCACGGCAGTGGAAACCCTGCGCTGATATTTGCATTTCAATGTGAACAGTGAAGAATAAAGGTGGGAGAAAGGTCTGATCAGTGCTAAGCCCTTTCTGCTTCAGTGCTTAAGCATTTTTTTTCCCCTCCTCAGTAAACACTCTTGTTATGATGTTAGTTTGTTCAATCCAGTCTGAGGGTAACCAATGGAGCCTCCTGTTTACAACCAGGCATGACAATCCTAACTGCGGATTGGGAAACCTGCAAAGTCGAGACTTTGACAGAAGCGAGGCTGTGCACCGTGCAAATTAATCAGACAAAATTCTCTCTGCTACTACACTCAAAAGGCAGACTTCCTCCCTGGTGCTTTGAAAAGCAGCCTTGCCTGTTATCGATTTTGACTCCAGTTTTGACTTAGCTCTTTCCCTGGAAGCATCTGGTGACTCAGCGAATAATTATTGTGTGTGTGTATGCGTGTGTGTGTGTGTGTGTGTGTGTCTTTCTTTAAAAAAAAAAGCTTGCCTTCTGTCTGTTTTCTTGCCAATTGCACAAAAGCAAATGTCCCACAAAACAAATTGGCAACTTGTCTTTCAATTGCCTTCTAGAGTGCTTCTCAATGCTATTATTAATTGGTGTTTACATTCTGTACACTCAAGCGCAGTCATGGTTCCCATCCTAGGCAGAATGTGGAAGGTTTCTTAGCTGCTGGTGGTTTCCCAACTACTTTAAGTAGCTGACCTGGAGATACTTCAATTTAGTAACTTTATGCTAGTCAGCCATGCTCAGTCCGTCCCTGGGCATCACATTACAGTAAAGAATACTGCAGCAATCTATTAACAGGTCTACAGAAGAGCCATAAGAGCAACTGGGAGACTGAAACTCAAATGCTAGGAGGAAAACAGAGATAATTCGGTAGATTTGGTTTAAGAAGACTGGATGAAAGCTACGATGATGCTTCACAAATCCCCCAAATGAATAGCATCCCCCCAAAAAAAGGCCAAGCCACAATGAAGAACAGAGAATAATATTTGAAAGTTGCCCCAAACATGCTTTTCCAAAAGGCAACTGGATCCCCCCCCTCTTCAAAACATTTCACTTCTCATCCTTCTTATTCTATCTAGATGAGAAGTGAAAAGTTTTCAAGGAAAAAAACCCAAGAAAGTCCAGTTGCCTTTTTGGAACAGCACCTTTGGGACAACCATGACCTGGATGATTGAGAATCTCCATGGACATGTGTATGCTACGCAAAGGGCAGTTTCCTATTGAATCTCACAAAGAAGAACCAGCAGTTTCCATAGTAGAACCAACTGAGGTGGTAGGCTCTTCTGCTCTGTATTTAAGTTGAGATCAGGTGGCATCTATTGAGAGTTCTTTAATCAGACTTCTTGATTTTGAACAGGAACTTCTACTTAATGGCCTATATGTTCCCTCCCCTCCAACATTATTCTACATTTTCTATCAAGTTCAAATTTTCAGATAATAAAGAATGAAAGGCAGAACTGCCAAACTAGAAGCTGCAGAGAAAAGACTCTTTCTGAAATATGCAACAAGCCACAGTAGATCAAGCATAGACAACGCATGACTCTCCAGATGTTGCTTAGCTACTTTCCCCCCACCACTTATTATTGGAGAGCTCTAGTTGTTCAGGCCTGATGTACTCAATATTGTGGTAAAGGAGACATAGGACTTCCGGTTTCCGTAGGCGACAGACGTGTTTGATACATGTCCGCCGCTTGCTGTCCTGGTGCCCCCCCCCCGGGGGGCACAGGGCTTTTTGTAGGAACCCCCTGCCGTACGGGCGGCTTGCTGAAGACCTCCAACCAGGTGGCAGCCGGTGGGCCGTCTTTCCAGCCTCGCCCCAGGAGCCGGGAGGCAGAAAGGGAGGGCTCTGCCCTTTCGCCGATGGACTCCGGAGTTAATGGAAGGATTTGGAAATTGGCTGGAGTGTTGGGGATGGAGGATCTTTCCTAATCTTCAGGTCTGCAAATGAGGGACAAGCGAATACTGTGAGTTTTACCTTCAATCAACTTTAAACGGAGAATGGAGAGGGGAGTTAACTTGTTTTGACCCCCCCTCGGAATAAAGCGGCGCTTGAAAAAGTTCTCCCCAGGAATGGAGAGAATGAGAGAACTAGTCTGCCACTTGAAACAGTAGCAGTTTTAAAAAAATTGTATCTGCACTATCGCAGTTGCAACATTGTATCAAAACTTTTTGCAACAGGAAAATGAAACTTTCACTCTCCCTCCTGTGAAGGGTGGGAAAGATGGCTCCTCTTTGTTCCCTACCGGAACTTTCTCTTTGTCTATGAACTTCTCCTTCGGCATTTGAAATTGCAAGATTTTAAATTACTGGCTAAATTTCTCCTTGGGAAACCTTTGGTATCTCTCCCAATATGTGGACATCCAGATTGATTTGATAATACAATTTCTTCTTCTTGGTCCTTTTGGCTTTCTTGGTCTTATGTGCTACCCGGACTGAACTTTTATTCAGGTTGTCCTAACACCTCAGACTTCATCGGCTGCTTGCTTTTCTGATGCCATTTTTTTTTACAAATTAAGAACTTATAATTGGGACAATGGCTCCTAAAGAACCACCTACTGGAAAGTCTATTTCTGCTCCAGCATCAGCTCTCTCCAGCCCAGTTATGCAGCAGACAAAGATCACCGCATTGTTACAAAAGGAAGGGACTGGCAAAAGCACTCAGGAATTGACAACAAAAGAGATGCTCCAGGACATTATGAAAAATGTACATGAAATCCGAAATGACTTGGCAAATTTAAAATTAGAGCTGTCGGAGACACAAAAAAATACAATGGATAATAAACAAAAAATTGAGGCGTTGGAGGGGGGGTCAGCTGAGATGAGGGAAGAGGTAAGGGAAATTCGGAAGGAAAGTGCAGAATTGGGAGGTCATATGACCAGGATTGAACTTGAAAGAATGTCATTTTTTTTCTCAGGTTCCAGAACGTGCCAGAAATAGAAGGAGAAGATCTTAAAGATCTTTCAATTTTAGCAGATTATATTAAAAAGAATAAAGAAGAACTCTGGTGGGATATGGACCTGGTTTATAGAATTAATTCAGCATACGCTAGAATAAATGATGTACCAAGGGAAGTTCACATTACATTTTTAAGGAGGTCCACAAGGGATGAGATATTGAGGGCCCAGCGGGGAGGATCTCTGAAATATCAGGAAAAAGAAGTTGTTATTTTGAAACAAATTCCAAAGAAAATTAGATAAGGAAGTATTCCTTCTTGTCCAAAAAATTATATAAAAAAGGAGTTTGGTTCAAATGGTTACTGCCAGAAGGAATGCTGGTCTTCTGCAAAGGAGGTAGAATTAGACTTAAAACCTTAAGAGAGGCGGAGGCCTTTCTTCAAAAGCATTCCTCACTCCTAGGAGACGAAGAAGAGGGAGCGGGGGGGGGGGGGCGCCCGTAGATGGGAAGAGAGAAGAAGAATCAATAGCAAAGAGACTCAGATCTCAAAAATGATTTTATTTGAAATTTTACTGTTATAGTTGTATTAGATGGCGATGAAAAACATGATTGAACATATGAATTACACAATGTAACATATATGTATGCTTGCCCTTTGTTTTCTTTAAAAAATATTATATCTGTATGAAGTTTTGGGAGGACCACCACCTCCGGTATGGAAGCCTCTAAAATGTTATTTTAACCCTACAACCCTTTGCCCACCAATATTGTAAAACCAATAAAAATTGTTTACCAAGAATATTGTGGTAAAGGAGTTACTGAAGAAGGAACTTTCTTCTGTAAGGACAGATCATTGTCCCTAGTGGTGGGATTCAACATTTTTTTACTACTGGTTCAGTGGGCGTGGCTTGGTGGGCGTGGCTTGGTGGGCACGGCAGAGGAAGGATACTGCAAAATCCCCATTCACTCCCACCCCACTAACCTGCTTTCCAGCTCCGTTCTCCTGTTCAGGGCAACAAAAGAAGATCAGCTGGGAGGAAATGGGGGTGGGCCCAGCCTATTTGCCAGTTCTCCGAACTACTCAAAATTTCCGCTACCGGTTCTCCAGAACCTGTCAGAACTGGCTGAATACCACCTCTGATTGTCCCATATAGATAACCTGGTACCATCTTATATCCACAGAAATTTAAAAAAATAGGCTGCCTGTATAACTTTCCATTGTCCCTATCCATATACATAATACTGTTTAGCTGACATATCCTAACCCAGTAGGATAGCATATTTTCCAATCTTCCTTCATTGACACCAAAAGAAATGAGGGGATGCTTGAGTTTGCAGAGTTTCACTTTCCTGGAGCATCAGGTATGTTTCTCCAATGTACAATATCATGAAACAAAGAATGGGAGAATTCTAAAAAGGGCAGCCATTTTTAAGCAGCAATTCAATATTTAATATATCTTTTAAAAACTTTTTTAACTTTTATATATTTGCTTTTATTCTGGCTGTACACCGCCCTGAGTCCTTCGGGAGCAGGGCGGTATAAAAACCCAATAAAACTCAAAAAACCCTCAAAAAAATATGCTTCCTATACTACTCATCTTGGAAGTTCAAGTGAAGCCAGCCTTCTAGTAGATCAGAGTTGGCTTGCAGAAGATTCTTGCTTCAAATTCCAGCATCTCTGCTAGAAGGCCAGTGAGGAAAAGGCTTCAGCACACTGCCTGAGAATGGTTGAGAAAGAATGGATTCTCTCATGTTCCAGATGATGATGTTCATCCATGGTATTCGAAGAGGACCTTGACATCTAATTAGGTGTGTGTGTCAAGACTTGCACGTGAATTGGATTAAAGTGTGGGAGAGGTGCACATAGCCCCACTCTCTCCTCCCAGATTCCATCTTGCTCCAATAGCAGGACAAGAGTCAAGACAGTTGGAGATGGGTTGGGCGCAGTGGTTGACCAGGGCGTCTTTGGTACCTTGCCGTGCTCTTAGCGTACCACATAGCTTGCAGAGACCACTTTCATGACCGTTGTCCTATTCTAGTAGGTTTCATCCGCTCAATCTGCCAAAATCTCTTCACATGCTTGGGATAGACTATCTCACCGAAGGTCAATGACCCAACGGCTACTCTCAACTTGGTTTGGCCAGCCTGTCAAAGCTGTTGCCAGGTATGTGGCAGCTGTGCATGCTACAGCTACTAGGGACCACAGGTGAGAGCTGAGTGATAGGTGCGGACCAAAGGTGGACGAATTGCCCCCAAAGCTGCCCTAAAACAAGCTGCCCTAAAAGGACACAACATGCCCCCTACACCAGAGGCGCTACCCGTCCTATACACCCTGTTCCAGATACTAGGACCAGGAATATAGTCAGGGATAATATAAATTATACTCCAGGGGTATTGTAGTCAAAAAAATCCAGATGGCTGCAAACATCAGGCAGAACCTGGATCACAGCATCATGGCTGCCTTTGTGACTTTTTGTTAAAACCTGCAGACACCCTTGCTACAGTCCAGTATCTCGAGGGCCATAGATAGCCCATTTTTATCTACAAAAACATTGCAACATAGAGCTGACAATTCTTGGTGTGGAGAACACCAAGATCCACGAATGGAGAATAGATGCAGATGCGTCCCATTTAGATCTCTATTTCATCAGGATCAGGTTTTTTTTAATTAACCTGGCAATTCAGCAGTTTTCTGGAGTCTTGGACACAAAACCTCACTCTTATTAGAATGCAGTATGGCAGACTGACTGCCCACTGCCAGGAGTTCGATCCTGACCAGCTCAAGGTTGACTTAGCCTTCCATCCTTCCATGGTAGGTAAAATGAGGACCAAGATTGTTGGGGGCAATAGGTTGACTCTGTAATCCGCTTAGAAAGGGCTGTAACTCATTAGGAAGCAGTATATAAGACTAAGTGCTATTACTTACAGGAAGCTGTAATTTTAATTCTGCAAATGTGCAGAACTTTCAGGTCCTCCACACAAGGAGCCATAGTCAGGACAAAATGGCTCACAAATTTAAATTTTTATTAAATTAAATCAAATACAGTTAATCAGATGGCCGATGGATTTCTCTGCAGGTATTTTGTGTGCTTATTTCAGTGTTTCCATCTTATTATCTGGTGGAGCAGCATAGATTTTTTTTTTCAAATGAAGCAGCATATTAACCTATTAACCAGGTAAAGAAGTGATTATTGCAGTTGTATTTAATAGCTACTCCCTTTTGTCACATTAAAAATTACAATTTCACAGGAACTGTGAGGAACTGGACAGAGACATTTGGGGAAAGAAGTGTACTCTGAATATACTTGTAAAATAAAGAGGACCACTTCTCTGTCTTACTCTGTCTTACTTCTGATGGTTGGCACACTAAGGAAGCAGAAAGAGGAAAACTCTTAATAGCTCCTAAATTCTAACAATGCTACATTCTTCTAAAAAGCCAACCTCACCTTATGTTGGAATTCCCTGATGGGACATCATCATTGCATGTGATCCGATCTCCATTACTGAACAGGTGCTCCAAATTCATTGGAGTAAATGTATCAAATCTCTGTAGTCTGAGTAGAGCTCAAGGACAACAATTATTTAAGGAAAATTTGTTTCTTATTAATACTGAAGAGTAAAAAAAAAAAATGCTCTACCTGACTCCGTTGTTACATCCTCAAACCTCCGGAGCTTCAACCTCAAACTGTCTACTGTGGACTTCACCCCATTCCTAAGAGGTCCATAAGGGGGCGTGCATAAGTGCACCAGGGTGCCTGCTGTCAAGGGGGTGGGTTCCAGCAGGTACTACTGCTGGTTTGCGCGTGCATACACAATGCAATAAAAATAGTTCTGCGCAGAAGCGAAAAACAAGACGGTGTCTATGGCGCCGCCCGGAGAACCAGTTGGGGAGTGTGGCAGGCCTGGCTCACTGCCGGTTCCAGCGACCCAAGCCTCCAAACCACTACTGGTCCGATCCAGTAGGAATCCACCACTGCTACCGTCCCTGTCCTACTGTTCCCATTTATTTGTACTCATTTCCTTTGTCCATGTATATACGTATACCTGTTATCTTGTACATGTTTGACAAACCAAACAAATAAAATAAAATAAAAACTTTAGCCTTAATATATTTTACTTAAATATCTTCTAAATCAGGATCTTTTAGAGAAGGGTTCCCTTGCAAGTGGGGTGCATTCTGGAGATTATGCAAAGGACAGAAGGATTTATTGCACCAGCCGGGGATTATATCAAGTGGCCTGAAATTGTCCTCTAGAATTCTTAGATTCCCAATCCTGCTAAACCATGGACACTACGGATAGAAGACAGAAAGAAATGCCACTCAAGACGGCTTGGACAATAACTTTCACCCTCTTTTGCTTCTGTGATTATTGGCTCAGACTGATCAGAGTTGCACTTAAAAGCATTAAAGAGCCCCAGGTTGCTTTTCCCTGGATATAACAGGATAAAAGTGAGAATCCCAAGATCGGGGGGTGCAGGGGGGAGGCAGTATTATTTCAGAAAGCCCTTAGGACAGACCTCCTTATGGCCTATCCTACATTTAAAAAAAATTAAATAAATCCTGAACTCAATTTCTGTCACAGCAGGAAGAATGCTTTGAGCCCAATTTGGACTCTGCTGTACTAATTTTCTATTTGCAGGGTTTTTTCCCCCCTTTTTCTTTAAGTAGAACATTAAACGAATGCATTCCTCTCCTAGCCCACTCACTGCATGAATAGACTATAAGCTCAGCTATCATAATCCTAGAAGAATGACAAGGCTTCTTCTACTTGGCCCAGGATCTTTCTCTTTACCTAGTCTGCATGGCGAGGGTGGCGATTTTTAAAGGATAGAGAGAACTGTCGTAATCAAAATGCTACCGACTAATAATTTTGTACAGGCTACTCCCCAAAGCGTTATCATGTTATTTTCTTCAGTCACCCCCGTATTTAAAAAGGGAGAGGCAGCACAGAACAGAGGAGGGGGAAGAAGAAGAAAAAAAGCACCAGTTTTTCTGCCCCAAATGAAGACAGCTTCAGTGGTGCCAGAAAGAAGCTCCTGCTGTGAATAAATTGGATGATTTAAAAAAATGATGTTCAGATAACAAATTTGTATATTTTCCAGGGTTACTTTGCTATTCATGCTGGAACCTACATACTGTGTTATGAAAGCGAGTACAGATGGCAGCAAGTTGTGTCTATGCAGGGATTTTTGTCCATCTGAGGAAGAAAAAAAAATCTATCTGTAAAATTACTCAGGACAGATGGAATGACAAATCTGTCTTAAGATATTCAATCTCAATATATAAATGTTCAGATGACTTACAACAATAGGAAATCACCAGTTTGTTTCCTAAACCCTCCCGCAATGTTTGCCATAAGAACAAATTATGTGTACATTTTAATGCATCTATGCTTCATAATTATGCATGGTTGTGTGCTGTTATAATTGACATAAAATATAAAACAGGTCAAAGAGCAGCTATTAAAACTATTTTTCATTTTGCTCTCTGACAGCCAGCAACATCGCAAGCTCGTGCATTTAATAGGGCCTTATGCAGCATGCAAAGATAGTTATATAATTTCATCCATATTAAAGCCTCCAGAACTTGCAGCCTAATTATTTCCTACCCGATACAGTTGTAAAGTATATTACTTTATTTCAAATGGGTCCATTTTGAAATTAAAGAATCGAAATACATTGAAATGAGTAAGGCAAGAGCAATCATAAAACTTGGTTTTCTTCTACTTAGTCAAAACTAATGGGAGAAGTAGCCTTATCCAATTTTGCTGCTTTTAATTACTGAAGTATATTTTCAAGCAGAAAGAGGGAAATCGAATACTGTGCCAAAAAAAAATTTTTTTTTAAAGGGAGTAGGTAATTTACTCTCTGCATAGTCTAGAATCATCCAAATAAATAAATAAATAAATTCAGCGGAACAAATGGTAAAACTGCCCCTGTTTTTGTCATGCTTAGTGGAGTATGACATGGTCAAAATGGCTTTTATAGTAGCTGAAAATAGAAATGCCTTCTTAGGTGTCTTTTTTTAAGTATTCAATGAAAAGGAATAAAGATAGAACATGTGAAGTGCTCAGAATGATGGTCCTTTTGGAGCGTATTACATCATTTGTTCAGTGATTTGATGGATTTCAATAGCCACCCATCTCAAATATATGACAACATTAAAATAATAACATAAAACCCGCAGCAGTCAAGAATTATTTTCAACAATTGACACAAATTGGAGATGGGCTCCCAGGCCAGCGGGGATGAGCCCAGTCTGATCTCTGGAGGGAACACCACAAGTTGGTTACTGTGACAGAAAAAGCTCTTTCTCAGCAGATAGGACTTGGAACATGTTCCTTCTGCCAGACTATACAGTTCCAGAAGTGTAGGGATATCACAGTGTAGGGATGCCACATATACCTAGTGGCCTAGCAGTTATTTATTTATTTAGAAATTTTATATTGCTGCCTACTTGCACATGGTGACTCAAAGCGGCTTACAAAAATATAAAAACACCATATAAAAGAAATAAAATAATAAAGAAGAAAAATAATAAAATAATAGGCCTACACACACACACCTCACCCTGATGTCAACACACAGGCTCCATCCTGCTCTGGGTTCCCCAAGCCTGCTGACAAAACCATGTCTTCAGGGCCTTCCGAAAGAGAGTGGGGGCCAGTCTAATCTCTTGGGTGATGATGTTCCAGAGAGCGGGAGTCACCATGGAGAAGGCCCTTCTTCCGGGTCTCACCAGATATATCTCCCTAGGGCAGGGGTCTGCAAAGTCGGCTCTTTTAAGACTGGTGGACTTCAACTCCCAGAGTTCCCCAGCTGGGGAACTCTGGGAGTTGAAGTCCACCAGTCTTAAAAGAGCCGACTTTGCAGATCCCTGCCCGAGGGGACGGGACCCACAACATTCCTTGCCTCCCCACTGTAGTAGGTCGTGTAGATGTGACCGGCATGACACAGTCCCTCAGATAACCTGGTCCCAAGCTATGAAAGGCTGTAAAGGTGACAACAGCACTTTGAAGCTGTTGTCAGAAGCAAATTGGCAACCAATGCAGTTCCCGCAGGAGAAGTGGATGCAGTATTGCAGGCTAGCTCTGCCCACAGCCACAATCGTGACGGGCTCAAGGTTGACTTAGTCTTCCATCCTTCCAAGACTGATAAACTGAGGACTTGTTTTGATGGGGGGAAATATGCTGATATTGTAAAACCGTTCAGAGTGCTGTAAAGGACTATGGGGTGGTACATACTGTATTTTTCAGAGTATAAGACGCACCAGAGTATAAGACACACCAAGATTTTGAAGAGGCAAATTTTTAAAAAAGTGCTTGCACTCTGCAGGCCTCCCAACAATGGACTGCTTTTCACGAAAACGGACCTGTTTTTTTTCCCCAAAGAAAGGGCATGAGTGCTCCTGGGGGCAAAACTGAACAAAAAACAGCCTGTTTTTCGGTCATTTCCCCCATCCCCAGCATCCAGGAGCATTCTGAAAGCCTCCTAAAGGCTCTACATGGCCATTTTGGTGAAAGGGGCAGAGATTTGGGAGGAAAAAAATGCTGTATTCAGTGTATAAGATGCACCCAGATTTTCAGCCTCTTTTTTGAGGGAAAAGGGTGTGTCTTATACTCTGAAAAAGTGCTATTGCTAGTCCAAACAAGAAGTACTAATCGTGAATACTAACATTACTTTTAATGTAAGATGGCTGTAATAGCATCTTGCAATTCTGAAAATACCTTTCCCCTTACTTTTGCTCTTCTGAGGTACTTCTCCAGCCCAACTCCTTCCGATTCAAATATCATTTATCAGACCACTTTGTAGGGTGAGGCTCTTCCTCCTCTCTCCCAAGTCATTCCCACATACTACTAAGATCCCTTAAGTAACCCAGCCCCAATGAGTTATAATATGCTGCCCAATGCTTTTCTCCAATTTAATGGAAACCTTTGCAGAAGATCCAGAGTGAAGACTTCGCCTTATCTTAGCTCATCCATGCATAGACAGGCAGTAGATTGAAGGTAAGTAGATGAAAGAAGGGTTTCCTCCCTACAATAAAATGACATTTCTCGCTAACAGTATCACTGCCAAAGAGAGTTTCTTCACTCCCATCATAAGAACTTGATGGTCAGTGATACCCAGTTCCCTCCCTCCTTGTTGCATGAAGAACAGAAAACTAAGCAATGATAAACCTAAACAGATAAATAGTGATGTGATCAATAGAGAGGGAGACTCTTGTGTAATCTTGCATTATGTTCTATTTTTCTCATACAATCAAGACAGACTGAGAGTCTAGCAACGAAATCTGCATATTAACTTAACAGAGGTCTGGGCTGCAAACAGGAACTTGCCTCCGTTCCTTTGCTGCCTTATTGTACCTTAAAATCTTTTTTTTTGTCTGTTCCCTGTATTCCCTTCAATCTAGTCTCCTTCCTCAGCAGGCCTAGATAGTCTCCATCAGGCAAACACTTGGTGTTTAAGTTGGTTAGGTGCCATTTGTTCCTTTCTTGCTGATAAAATTGACATTTTAATTTGTCGTATTTTAACAGAACTCTCTGCATTATCCATTTTTAATCGTACTTCTTTTGGCTGAAGTAATCTAATCATCTAATAAGTAAATGTTGAGCTTTCTGATTGGCCCACATGGATCCATAATTATAAGACTGATATCTAATATGCTGATTATTGTTGTTGACCAGCTAAAATATTTCAGGAATTTGATATGCATTATTTATGTACATTGAAGCTTTAAACCATTTTATAGAAGTTTTCCTTATTGAGCTTGATGACTTCACTCTACAAATATGGGAAGGTCCGTGTGTGTGTGTGTGTGTGTGTGTGTCAAGGGCAGGACTTTCTGAATTAAATTATTTGACCAATTATCGCATCTTTGGGTTTCAACTTCACCCAACAATGGCATGTAGCCATAAAATTATCCATGAAAGAATGTCATTCTCAAGATTAACATTTTGGGCACTCCCCAAAATCTATGCTTAATAAATTTCTCAGACCTCAAATCAGCCTTGACTCACCTGCAAAATACCTGGACAATCCAATTCATTTTTTCCTGGCATAATTTTTTGAAGTGGTTTCCTCTTGCTTTTTTTTCCCCCCCCCTAGACTCAGTGACTGGCCTCAAATCACCCAGCTAGCTTCATGTATAAGGTGGGACTAGAACTCACAACCTTTTGGTTTCCAGTTTGATGCCTTCACCACAATACCAAACTGGCTTGCTCTTCTCATAATTGGAATGGATTACAGAAATACAAGAGTCCATTTTTTTGGTATATTGACCCCATGGTGTAACACCATATATTGAACCCATGGTGTAACATCACCCAAGAGAATTCCTGTCTTTCAAGATTGTGGGAAGACACGCAAATTAAAGGGGGCTAGAACATGGGAACTGTAGTTCAGTGAGTTAAAGTGAATTGAAAAATGAATTGGACGACCATCTTTAAAGCGCTCCATGGCTCGGGACCTAGTTATATGCGAGACCGCCTCCTGCCCCATATATCCCTTCGTCCGATCCGCTCCCACAGAGAGGGCCTTCTCAGGGTGCCGTCGGCCGGGCAATGCCGGTTGGCGACACCCAGGGGAAGGGCCTTCTCTGTGGCAGGCCCTACCCTTTGGAACGACCTACCCCAGGAAATACGAACTATCTCTGACCTCCGCCTCTTCCGCCAATGTCTAAAGACATACCTTTTCCATCAAGCCGACCTAGCGTAACCTCCGTTGGGACTATTATTAGATAGTTTTAAATTTGGGGATTTTAAATTGATTTTAGCACAGGGGAAATTTAATAGTTTTTTTAATTTTATATTTTGTCTATATTTGTATGTTTTAATTTCCTGTGCGCCGCCCTGGGTCCTTTTTGGAGAAGGGCGGGGTATAAATACGAATAAAAAATTAAAAAAAAGATTGCACACAGCTACAACTCTGGACTCACTTTATGGATCTTTAGAATCGGACCTAGCCTCGGGATGTACTGGATTAGTCCAGTAGCTATATAATATAACAATAGTGACATCTATTTCTGACATCTATTTCAGCTAATTTTGCTCACCTGAAGAAAAAAACTTGTATTATGGTAGGAATGGCAAATAGGATAATCAAAACAATTCCTGCCTGAGACAATAAGGTTAAAATACCTAAAGTTGCCTTAGTGCTATTTTGGGGTTAGTGCTAAGGATTGGATACATGTGACTCTATTAAAGCAAGCATGGAAACCCAATTCAGGCAAAGCTGCTAGTCTGGCTACCTTTAAGGCAAATCAATAAAAATGCTTGATATTCCTTACCAGCAACACTTTTGATTGTGGAGACATGAAAGAAACTGAAGTGTGGGAGCGCAAATAAACACACATATCTGGTTGATCCCTTTGTTCCTGAAATTTTTAAAAGCAAACATTTCTTTATTTAAAACATTTATATAGCTGCCCATCTTATAACCGACTCTCTATTGTATGTATTCGTGCAATATTTATTTCTATATAAATGTTTTTAATGTATTGCATAAAAGCCATAACGCTCTCTGTGTTATCGGTGGTATGTGTTGGTGGCATGCCACTGCACTAATTTTTGGGAGTACCTCTTTACAGAAAACTCTGCACTTCTCACTTCTCATTTAGCTACAAAAATCTGCCCTACCTTGAAGCCAGTTTTCATCGAATTGCAATGTAAATGCAGCTGGATGGCTGCGAAATCAGTTTTTGATCTCTACAATTTCCATTATCTCTTTGCACCTAACATTCAAGCTTGCACTTCCAACCCCCAGTTCTCTGAGGATTTGCAAATGTGATTTGCTTCATCAGAATTCTTGCCTTACCAATACAAGCTGGGTCGAGACAATACTTGGATCCCTAAACCTGGGTTATGTGTTCACCTCATACGCTACGTCCAGATAAATCATCTTACTGATGCGCTGGCCTGGTTCACCTAATATGCTGAATCAACAACATGAAGAGAGCCTCTACCAAGCATAAGGATTTGAAGTATTTTTTGATTCCAGGATAAATCTTAGGTAATGCCTCTTGATTTAAACAGAAATGTGGCAGGCATTTGCAAACATGGGATAAACATCCTTCTCTTCTGGGCTGGGCAACAGAGACGTGTTGAGGTTCATGGGTCAGGTCACAGAAGGCGGCATTTCTTAGAAGCCCTGAACTCGTTAAGTACTGTCGCTCAGGCTCTAAAGGTATTGCTAAAGGAGTGGAATTCAGGAGAGGAAGGAACTAGAAGTGTCTTCTCTTCAAGCTGACAGGGCTGGAAGGCCTCAAAGAAGACAAGAAACAGATTTGTCGGATTGGCCTTAGGACTCAACCCTTCTGCCCCAAAGCTTGGGAGAACTGGAACCAGGAAGGTAAAGATGATGTGGAAAATATACAGTAGTTTCTTCAGGGTTACTATATAACAGTGATGGCGAACCTTTTTAGGCTCGTGTTCCATAAGGGGGGAGCGCAGGGGGGTTGTGTGCGGGTGTGCTGCACCCATAATGCAATGCATGACCCCCCAGTGTGCATGCACGCACTACAGATGCCCCCCCCCCATTTTTTACATGCTCTTTTCGCCCTCCCCAGGCTCCAGAGGCTTTATACGAGCCTGGGGAGGGCGAAAAGAGCCTCCCCTGCCCACCCGGAGGCCCTTCAGAGGGTTCAGCAACCTTCAGGAGGCTTCCCTGAAGCCTCCGGAGCACTCAAAATGACGCTGCAAGCAATCGGAGGTTACTTCCGGTTTCGGCAGCATGTCATTTTGAGCGCTCCGGAGGCTTCAGAGAAGTTCATGAAGCCTCCGGAGGGCCTCGGGTGTGGGGGGGGGGAGGAGCACTTTTCACCCTCCCCAGGCTCCTATAAAGCCTTTGGAGCCTGGGGAGGGTGAAAAAAGCATGCAAAAAAGGGCGAATTCAGCTGACCAGCGCACACATGCGCGCTGGCCGGCTGACAGGGCATCGTCTCGCGTGCCCTGACAAATGGCTCTGCGTTTCCCCTGTGGCACACGTGCCATAGGTTCGCCATCACTGCTATATAACTTCTCATTTGTTACCATTCTATTCCTCTTTTTTCTTTCTTTATTGGCTTAGTTTTATAAATATTAGCTTTGCAATGCTGATCTCGCCCCAGGTATTTGATGTAATTGAAGTACTTTTTCTGGTCTTTCCTTCATTCTTTCCTATATTCTTTGTTACTCCAATGTTTGTACTTGAATTCCAAAATATCTGGACCTGGCAATTTTAGCTATGTGGTTAAAGTTTAGGTTTAGAAACTAAGTTTTAGTCTCTCCTTTTATTTAAAAGTTTGCTCCTAGGTAAGGAGAATCATCTTCCCTTTCATTTCTGGAGCATAAAACTACCTGCCTACTTCAAACTTCTTCAACTGGGGAAACACAACCAGACAAAACAGACTACAGAGTAACAGACTAAGATATCTGCCAGGTTGTTAGCATTGTCTGTCTGTCTTCCTCCCTCCCTCCCTTCCCGTGTTCCTTCCAGAGATTTATATGGCATCAGATTGTTAGAAGTAAAATGAGAATATATAGAGGTGCTACAATTATGCCTGTGTGTACATTTGTCATGTGTACATACAACTGTCACAAACCAACCATGGATGGTTTATTTCAAGGTAAGGTAAAGGTTTCCCTCGCACATATGTGCTAGTCGTTCCCAACTCTAGTGAGGCAGGGCATTGGCATAAAGTGAGACCTGGTTGTTAAGAGTGAAATGATGTGGGGCTCGGATGGATGACCCAAGGGTCTCTTTTTGTGAATAAGCTTTGAATTTCTTAAGTTTGCAAGAGTTGCAACAGGAAGCTTGAAAGGAAATTCAAATGTCAGACCGCAAACACCTGCTTGGAAGGCCCTTGCAGGCAGACAGGGGACATAACCATAACTGCTGGAAGTTCATCTTTGCAAAACAGGATATGTTTGTGGTTTTCTTTTTGATGACGATCATTTAACCTATCAGAAACTAGCCGTGATGAAAGTTGCTTGTAGTAAAAGTATAAAACTTTGTATTCCCTTTTGGAAGGGATTCAGAATTCTTGGATGCTAGCCTGAACTAGGTTTCTGAATCATGGCAGCCATAATAAACTTTTCCTGATTTTGAGAAGTCCAAGTTCCGACCTCTTTTTTCTGCAACACTAGGGGGCGGTGCTGATCTCCATTTCAAAGTCAAAGAGCCAGCTCTGTACGAAGATGTCTCCGTGGTCATGTGGACGGCATGAGTAAACTCCAAAGGTGCACAGAATGCTGTTACCTTCCCACCAAAGGTGGTCCCTATTTTCCTACTTGCATTTTTACGTGCTTTCGAACTGCTAGGTTGGCAGAAGCTCGGACAAGTAACGGGAGCTCACTCCATTATGCAATGCTAGGGATTTGAATTGCCAAACTGCCGACTTTTCTGACAACAAGCTCAACCTCTTAGCCACTGAGCCGCCACGTCCCTTATTTCAAGGTAACATTGACCAAAATCCAAGAACAAAGGCTTCTTAGTTAATGATACTTTTACTGTCATTTTAGTTAACAGATCAAAAAGCTTCTTAAAATGCTTGGTCTGCTGGAAATGACAGATCTACTTACTTTACTAAAGGAGGAGGATCCCATTTGCTAGCGCCAAGGTTTGTCTGCCTAAGAGACGTCTAGCGACTGTGGTCTGGCCTAGACCGAGCGGTCTCTGCCTTTCTTTTTCTGGCCAAAGTTAGGCTCTGTTTTGAAAAGAAATCCTTTCACAGGAGCTCAGGCCTTTGAGGACTTAGCTACGGTTATATTGTGCTCGACTGCCCTGTAGAATATTTGTTAATGGGGACCTTGGATTACCGAGTCTATTCCCAAGCCAAAATTTGCACTTTAAAAGGGTGGCTTGAAGAGCTTTGCATAAAAGCTTTGGATTCCATTATTGCAAAATGTATCAGAAAAGTGTTGAGCTAGGTAATTACCGTAATCCAAACTGAAATGGTTGGTCACAGTGTACATTAGATGAGTGTCCAGAGTCGGCCTTGAACAAGCAGTCAACCTGAACAAAATGAGCCTCAGCCACAGAGGGCCAGATTTCTTAATTAGTTCTCAGTGGCGAAAACAGTTTAATGTTTCCCAAAGTCAAGTGTGAATTTGACAAGCGACACAATTTAAGAGGATTCAGTAAGGTTGAATTAAACCTGGTCTAGTCTCCCACTGTCACATGCCGAGTCCAAAGCTAACTTCATTTATTCCTCTCCGTTAGTGTTCCAGCAAAATTTTCGTAGATTGAACCGTAATATGAGGAAAAGAACAGTATGATTAACTTAGATAACACTAAGCTCTCCTGTTTAAAATAAACATCGGGCTCTTTTTGCAGCAAAGCAAGTATAGAATATCCCTTTATTTGCGGTGGAGCGATATATTCCAATGCAGTCTAATTGGTTGAACTGGTAGGCACACCATTAATACAATGAATAGGATTTGTAAGGATGCTCAGTGGTCACCTAGTGATTATTTTCTTTCTGATGTTATTGTTTTCAAGGTTAGAAAATCTCTCGGTTTCATGTTGCTAAATATTTATTAGGCACAGCTTGAGGTACATATACTCATGCTAAAGAACTAACTTCAATAAAAGGAAACAATTTGCACAGGTTGTGAAAGTTTTGGATGGTGCAGCCACAATGCAGAGAAATGTGCATCCCAGATGTATTTTACATACAACTCCACTTAAAGTCTATTTTATTTTAAAATCTCAATTAATTTTCACACTCCTTAATTTTAACGGATCTTAACAATCCTGTTGAGCAGGGGTCTCCAACCTTTGCAACTTTAAGTCTGAAGGACTTCAGCTCCCAGAATTCTCCAGCCAGCAAAGCTGGCTGGAGAAGTCTGGGAGCTGAAGTCCTTCAGACTTAAAGTTGCAAAGGTTGGAGACCCCTGCTGTTGAGTGATGGTGTGTTTTCTAGGAAATCTGGTTTTTTACACTGAACTTTAGAAATATTTTTAAAATAAAAAATTGAACTTTGGAGTAGTTGTTTTCAAGAGTTCGTGCCAACTCCCCATTAGCTTATTTCTCAATATCAGTTTTCAATGTAATGGAATTTTGAGATGGCTACTGCTGTTCCAAAGAGCCTTAAAGATCTTTTCTCAGGCTTTTGTCAAGGATTTCATTTATTCAATTTATACCCCGCCCTTCTCCAAACGGACTCAGGGCGGCGATGATTGACACTTCCTTCTTTTTGGTTTCCCTTGGTTTTATTTGCTTTCCCTTCACTGTTCTGCAGTCTGTGTACGTGTGTGCATGTGTGCATGTGTGTGTGTGCATTTGAGAGGACACTTTTCCAACACCCGATCTATCCACTTTGGCCACAGACAGCTAGAAAATTGTGGGAAATGTTATATTCTATGTTATGATATATATATACACTTCAAGAAGCTGGAATTCATTATACGGATAGCCTTAAAAATACATATATTCACTCGGAAACATAAATGGAAACTTGGAGTATATTCCTTTGTAGTAGGTAAATGGATTGCTTTTCTTATCACTCATAGCCTAGAGCAGGGGTTTTCAAACTTTTTCAGGCTGTGGAACATTTTAATTTAAAAAAAACCAGAATCACTGATCAAGGGGCAAAGCTCTGGCAATAGAAAATGTTCGGTGTCTGAGTGAATTTCCCTCACCTTAGTCTCTCAAGGAAGCCCACCAACTTCTTAAGCTTCAAAGAAGGAGGAGGAGGAGGAGGAGGAAAAACTAACGCCATGGCATTGTCCTAAACATGTGATCCAGAAGTTGCAATATGGAAGCTGTTTGAAATAATAAATTCCAGAGTATCTTTTGGGTTAGCAATTAAACAGACAAAAAAAAAAAAGCAATATGTTTCATTGTGTTTCATCAAGAGAACTGTAGAAAGTAAAAGAAAATTCTTTGAGAAGAACAAAAGCAATACTGGAAGGGAACATTGCTTCAAATTATTACCAAATTTACCAGGCATTTCTGATCTTTCTGCCTCTTAAATGGAAATTGAGATTTTAAATTCCTTCCTTCCTTCCTTCCTTCCTTCCTTCCTTCCTTCCTTCCTTCCTTCCTTCCTTCCTTCCTTCCTTCTCTCCCTCCCTTCCCATAAAAAAGACTTACCTGGAAAGTACTTCATTCTTTATAATAATTTAAAAGTTCCATGTGACGAAAGATATTAAAATCTATGGTTCTTTGTCTCATTGCTACTTGCAAGCACTTCTGGCATGCAAGATATCTTACTTGTGGCATGATTAAGACAAGTACTTTCCCTTTTGACTTTAGATGCCTTTTTTTGACTAGGCAAAATCAGTAAAATAATATTTATTTGTTACTACAACTATTCCACATATGTAATTTGGACCATGCAAGTAAGAGTATGCTCCTATGAATATCATATTTCTGAATTGTGATCAGGAGAAATTAAAAATTCCCATATCCAAATACCATAACAGAACCTCTCTGCTTCTAAAATGGCAGCTGACCAGAATTACTAAGTGGAATTATTAAATTGAACTGTAACGAGTGAAATGACTACTAAAGATTATTCAAACTGATTTCTGTAAGATTTACCTCTAATATGCACTGTACATAGAAGATTGCTGTTCAGTAAAAATGCTACTGCTGATTCTGTTTCTTACATGAGGTTGACTGCAGACTTCTGTGTTTGGACCAGTAAATCTTACAGTAAAAATAAACATGGCATCTATTTTTTTTATTTTTTTATTTTTTTATTTTTATTAAATGTATACCCCGCTCTTCTCCTTGTTAGGATCCAGGGCGGCGCACAGGCATTATATAAAACCATAAATACAATATACATCAATTAAAAATATATTAAATTAATTCACCCGTGCTAAAACCCGTTATTAAAACCGTAACCAAATTATAATTTATATTTAAAAGTCAGACGCGGGGGGCTATCCTAGGCCGGCTTGTTGGAATAAGTATGTCTTAAGACGTTGGCGGAAGAGGCGGAGGTCCGAGGTAGTGCGAAGGTCGGGGGGTAGGTCGTTCCAGAGGGCCGGGCCCGCCACAGAGAAGGCTCTTCCCCCGGGTGTCGCCAGCCGGCATTGCCCGGCCGACGGCACCCGGAGTAGGCCCGCTCTGTGGGAGCAGACCGGACGAAGGGATGTATGGGGCAGGAGGCGGTCTTGTATATAGCTAGGCCCCGAGCCATGGATTTAAAGATGGTGGTCAACACCTTGAAGCGCACTCGAAAGGCCACAGGCAGCCAGTGCAGCTCGCGCAGGAGAGGTGTTACGTGGGCTTGCCTTGAGGCACCCATAACCACCCGCGCGGCCGCATTCTGCACTAACTGCAGTTTTCGAGTGCACCTCAAGGGGAGCCCCATGTAGAGAGCGTTACAGTAATCCAGCCGAGATGTCACGAGCGCTTGAGTGACTGTGCGAAGGGCCCCCCGGTCTAGTAAGGGGCGCAACTGGCGTATCAGGCGAACCTGATAGAACGCCCCCCTGGCCACGGCTGCCACATGGTCCTCCATGGACAGCCGGGAATCCAGAAGGACGCCCAAGTTGCGCGCCCTCTCCACGGGGGCAAGATGTTCGCCCCCAATGGCCAGTGTTGGATTTATCTGGCTAAACCGGGGTGCCGGAAACCACAGCCACTCGGTCTTGGACGGGTTGAGTTTGAGTTTGTTACTACCCATCCAGATCCGTATGGCCTCCAGACACCGGGACAGCACCTCGACGGCATCGTTGGGGTGGTTTGGGGTGGATATGTACAGCTGAGTATCATCAGCGTACAGATGGTACTCCACCCCAAAACCACGGATGATCTCGCCCAGTGGCTTCATATATGTGTTGAACAGAAGTGACGAGAGGACCGACCCCTGAGGAACCCCACATGTGAGGGGCCTCGGGGCCGACCTCTGCCCTCCTGCCAACACCCATTGCGACCGACCAGAGAGGTAGGATGAGAACCACCGTAAAACGGTGCCTCTCAGCCCCAACCCCCCCAATCGGTGCAATAAGATACCATGGTCGATGGTATCGAAAGCCGCTGAGAGGTCTAACAGGACCAGGATAGAGGAGCAACCTCTATCCCGAGCCCTCCAGAGATCATCCACCAACGCGACCAATGCCGTCTCGGTACTGTGACCGGGCCGGAAGCCGGACTGGCGCGGGTCTAGATAATCAACTTCCTCCAGATGTCGAGGGAACTGTTGAGCCACCACACTCTCAACAACCTTCACTAAAAAGTGAAGGTTGGAGACGGGACGATAGTTCTCTAATAAAGCCGGGTCCAGGGATGGCTTCTTGAGGAGGGGCCTCACCACCGCCTCTTTCAAGACGGTAGGCAAGAACCCCTCACTCAGAGATGAATTCACAATACCCTGGAGCCAGCCTCGTGTCACCTCCCAGGATGCCAGTACAAGCCAGGAGGGGCACGGGTCCAATAAACGTGGTGGCTCTAAAGTTCCTCCGCAACCTGTCCATATCCTCGGTAGTAACAAAGTCGAACTCCTCCCAAGGTGTTATCTCAAGACCAGCACCGGGCACCTCGACCGGACCACTAGTGGAGGGCAGCTCGTTCCGAATCTGAGTGATTTTGTCCTGCAGGAAAACTCCAAATTCCTCTGCTCGACCCTGCAAAGGGGCTTCCCGCGGCCTCAGATGAAGGAGGGAGCGGGTCACCCCAAACAGGGCGGCAGGGCGGTTTTCCGCGGACGCGATAAGGGTGGCACAATACTCATGTTTGGCCACTCTTAGCGCCACTAAGTAAGTCCTAATATGGTCTCTCACTAGTGTTCGGTCAGCTTCGGATCGAGAAGATCTCCACCTACTCTCTAGGCGTCTCTTGCGGCGTTTCATCTCCCGAAGCTCCTCGGTAAACCAAGGAGCCTGGGTGACTCGACGCCGCATGAGAGGCCGCAAGGGCGCGACTCGGTCCAAGGCCCCCGTGGCCGCACTATACCATGCGGCCACTAGGTCCTCAGTCGAGCCGCGGGGCAGGGATACAGGTACTGGCCCAAGCTCCCTCTGGAACCTTTCCGGGTCCATCAGGCGCCTGGGGTGGAACCAACTTGGTGTTTCCGGTTCCGCCTCCCCGCGGTGGGGTGTGACGGTTGGAAAGTCTATCCGAAGGAGAGAATGATCTGTCCATGACAAGGGTAAGATGACTAAATCCCCTGTTCCGAGATCACTAATCCAGTGTCCAGAGACAAAAATCAGATCCAGCGTGTGTCCTCCCTCGTGAGTGGGGCCCTGAACTACTTGGGTCAGGTCCATGGCCGTCATGGAAGCCATGAACTCCCGAGCCGCCTCGGATGTTTCGCCCGCCGATGGCAGGTTAAAGTCCCCCATGACTATAAGTCTGGGGGTCTCCACCGCCATCGCGGCGATCACCTCGAGTAGCTCGGGCAGGGCTGCTGTTACATAGCGGGGAGCCAGGTATACAATCAGCAAGCCCAACTGCCTCCCTAGGCCCCACTTCACGAAGAGGGACTCACAGCCGGTCGTCTGAGGCACAGTGGTCTCCTTCGGCTCCAGACTTTCCTTAACAATAACCGCCACCCCCCCACCCCTGCCAAGGGCCCTAGGCCGATGAAATGCACGGTAGCCTGGTGGTCACATTTCCACGAGGGGTACACCCCTCTCGAGGCCCAACCAGGTTTCCGTGATTCCCACCAGGTTCGGGTCCCCCTCTGACACAAGGTCATTAATGAGGGGGGCTTTGTTCACCACGGACCTGGCGTTGCAGAACATCAGCCTAGGGCCCCGGCTCTGTAGTCCCTGACCGCCTAGCCTATGAGTGGAGCACAGGGGGTTGGGGCAGGCGACCGCTTTTAACCAGCGACCGCGCGTCCCCAACCCACGATGGACATCCTGTCTCCCACCGCCCCTGCCCCTCCCCAAGACCAGTCGAATGGGACGGCCCTCAACAGAGACGACCCCCAGTCCCCCTTCCCTAGTGGACTCCTCCTTTAACCTTCTTCCGCCGGCCGGCCCTATATCTTGACCCCCCCCGACTGAATAAACCCCTCCCCCACCCCAGAACCCCTTAAAAGCCTAATTAAAAATTTATTTAAAAACCCCCTGAGCTTGCGTTTTTTCCACCTCTCTGGATTAATTAACCCATCCTTGAGGTGGGCCCGAGATAAACTAAGGGGCCAAACCTGCAAGAGGGGGGACTCTCGCAGGTCGAGGAGGTCGGACATCTCATGTTTTAAATAGAGAATCTTCTCTCGCACATTAATTTCAGAAGATATTCCATTCTTATTCTATGGAGCCAAATTAGTGTAAGTGGGAAACATTTTATACTATTGCATTATGTTATTTTAGGTTTTTTACAATTTATGTCTTAACCTTTTGTTAAGTATTTTGATTGTATATGTTGGAATGGGGAATGCAAATAAAGAGACTCTCACAATTAACAAAGGGAAGCCATTCGGCAAACTTCACAGCTTTAATATCTCCATCTAATAAAATCTATTGTCGATGTAGAACTCATTGTAAGACTTTCATCACAAACTCCAACAAATATTAAATTTGATCAAAGACCATGCAGGGTTAAGAGGACTTATTTATTAAAAAATATTCATATATCAATTGTCAGTGGCAAAGTTCCGAAGCAATTTGATGACAATAATGAAAGCAATATAATAAAGTTATTTTAAAAAACTCAAAGGCAAAAATTAGTGCTAGTCTAACACTGGAGAGGTAGAATTTGAAATTCCCCTGCCACTATCAATTTCATTGGGTATTTTGAGATAATTATCCCTCAGCTTAACTTCTTTCACAAAGTTGTTGTCTAAATAATGCTGCAAAGTACCAGTAAATACAATGCATGCCTTCAGTTTATAAGAATAAAATGGAATTTAAGTACAAAGTAATCAGTCCAGAAGAGAAACCTAAAGTCTCAAGTCCAGTTTTTCTTAGGTCAATAGGGTGTAGATGTGTAGAAACCTAAGACCCAAGAGAACCAACATTTCATGATGCGGTGTAGTATTAGCTACGTCTAAAGTTAACCCATACAATAGATTGTAAAAATGGAACTGATCCTTTCCATACATTTTAAATTTGTGTACAACCTAGAGATGAACAAGGCAGTGGGAGAGATACACTTAGAACATAGAATAACAGGATTGGAAGGGACTTTGGGGATTTTCAAGTTCAATCCCTTGCTCAAGAAGGCGTTCATATCCTTTCCTGCCCCTTTGACAAGTACCAGACAAAAATAAATGGCAACAAATGTTATTTATTTACAAGAACTCCTTAAACTCTTGATTTTCCAGGACTTCAGATTATGAGTTCCTTGAGAATTCAGATTGAGCTCTTCATTATTATTATTTTTAATGCTTAGTCTTAGCACTGACAACAAAAGTCCTTCCCTTTCTTCGTGCCAATATTTCCTTTCTAATGAAATGTTTGTCATGTGGATGCATAGAATGGAGAAAGAATTAGCAAACTATTTTTCCTTATTGTTATTTTTTCAACATTAATACTTTTTCTTCTTTTATTGTTTACTACTTCAATTTTTCCCTAGTTATTTCCTTGTGTCTTCACTTATCAAGATATTAAAGGAGTTTAAGTGGGAACGATTTGGTCTAATTTCTTTTTTTTTTTTTTTTTTTTTATTGCAAAAGTTTTATTCAGACAAGTTTTCCCCCCTTTTTACCCCCCCAACATATAATATAAAATCACATACAAAAAATTATACCCCTCACCTCCCCCATCTTAAAACAAAGTTCTCATTCAGATATTCAATATTATACCCCCTCGCCACACGACAGACATGATATAAATTTAGTGTATAATACATCAATCTCTCCCTAACACCCTCTTCTAAATTAATTCAACATGTACACATCATAACATAACCGTGTCCCCTTATTCCCATCTCTATATTACTTATTTGGTCTAATTTCTTGATAACTCATGCAAAGTGAATATAATAAATAGGATAAATTTGAAAGAATTTATCATAAAAATTCATTTAATTCAGACCCATTCCTGCTGGAACTTGCATTAGGTTGAATGCCGGAATCAAGCAACATTTAGCTAGAAGTGACTGTTTCCAGTTTACAATCTTCCTGGAGTTTGGATAGAGAGAGGCAATTATAACATCTCTAAGGGATTAAGCGATTTTTAATTTGAGCCTCTAAAAGGATGGGTGTGATTTTTACAATCCATGTAGTTAATACTACACTGAATTATGAAATATTGGTTCTCTTGGATCCAAGGTTTCTGCACATCCACAAACCATTCTATATTCTGGAATTATTATTTTGGTTCCTTAGTTTATTTCTGTATGGAAATGGCAAAGAATTGTTCTCCTAGTCTCATTTTTTATCGGTTCTCGGTGCTTCCTGGAACCCCTAAATTACCACATACGGTTCATAAAGGCATTCCAGATAAGGTTAAAATTAGGTTCCAAAATGCAGAGTGGAAACAACCATAATTTTGCCCAACGCAGCCTGAAACCTCCTAATTTTTTCCCCAGAAAACAATCTACCTAAGAAAAGTACCTCTCATTTAAATAACTGTGACATCAGCATAAAAATAATGTAAAACCATTAAATATCTTTGGGTGATATTCTAATGTAACTGACTTCGTGCAATTGGACAATTACCCTGAGTTTGTGATGAAAGCTCTTACATTTTAGTATGGCGGTACCTTGATATGACCCAGCAATTATCGAAGAATACTTCTGACTCAGTTCTTCTTGTATCTATAATTGAAGATTGTTATAGAATATAGATATAATTTTGTCCTGTATTAAGTAGCCTGTATACATTTTGGCTTTGATTTAAAGAAACTTGAGAGTAGCAAGCAAAACTACTAGTGCAATCTCTGAAAGGCACTGTAAAATAGGACATGATCAGATAGACTTTGCACATAGTAGAAGAAATTATTAAACACAGTTGATGCTAGGTAAAAAAATAAAAATCAAAGCAATCCCACTGTAAGCCATTTAAAACATGTAGCACAAATGTAAAGCATTACAAGTGAATTAGCCACATAAATAAAGTCAAATTGCAGTCCACACAATTACTCTCAAAGGTCATTTTCATGGATGTTTAAGGTCAAAGATTACATTTTTCTATTCAAAATGAGCCCAAGTCCTGAAATAGATGACGACTGGAAACATTTAAGTTGCATAAAATCTTAAAATTTCTGACCATTCTTTTATTGAGCAATGGATTCTAAGTGATGGCATCTATTGTCAATGACTACTTAAGGAAAAGGGGGGAAATGCAACTATTTCTGGAAGGTGGGGGAAAAAAAACACCCAACGTGATTATCTTTTAAAGTAATATAAGAGTTGTGCAATTTTCTCCATTTTGACCCCTTTTTTTTATTGCCTGTGGATTTTAAGCAAAGGCCTCCAATTTAAAACCTATTATTCCAAAGAAACAGCTTTTCATCTCCTCCCTGAGTGGGAACAGTCTTCCTCAAAGCTTTCTAAGATTATTTCCGAGCTTCACAGGGCTTAATACAGAGGAGATCTTTCCCTGCATTTGTGTCATGCCTGTTTTAATTAAATTTATATCCCACCCTACAACAAGGACTCCGGCTAATTTATGAGGGGGGGGGGTTATATATAAAATGTATAAAAATGTTAAAAGCTACGATCAGCAACAATAATAATACATTTCCTAACAGTGTGTTATACACTCAGCAAGAGCCTACAAATTGAATACTGCAGAGGGCCCGCCTAAGTGTCACTTTTCCCAATGTCTCCCTTGAGTTATTGGGAAGGGTGAAATTACAGGGGCTCCGTATTTTCCTATTTCCCCCCCCCCCACTTATCTAAGTGATAGTCATTATTTCTATTTTATGAATTAGCAATTCATGCACTGCTTAATAGTACAGCTTCTGGCACCACTGCAGCCAGACAATTATGGATCGTAGTCATATATCACTTTTATCTATAATTTTCCGGAACGCTCCGGATATTAGATGAAATAACCACTACATTTCTCCCATTCCCATACACGAATGGACAGCCCATTGACTGGTTCGGTAGAAGAAAGGGGATATTCTCCAAGATTCTTTCTCAGCCTAATTTATCCTTGAAAATTATTACAGACCATCGTTGTCTAGTAACTCTATGCTTTCTGGGACTGCTAGGAGTTGAAGTCTACCCAGAAGTCTCTCTATGAGTGGGATATGGTTCCAGCAGCCCGAGTCTTCAGGGGCAATAATGAAGGATACAAAATGCTGTAGTTCAGTTGTATCTACAGGACTAGTGTTTCTATATCTCTGCTTGAAAACGGTAGCATTTTCTATTATTTATTATTTAAATTTATATCCCGCCCATCTCCAGAAGGACCCAGGGCGGCGCACAGGAATTAAAAACATACAAATATAACAATATAAAATTTAAAAAGATATTAAACTCCCACCCTGTGCTAAAATCAATTAAAATCCCCAATTTAAAACTGTCTAAAAGCAGTCACATCGGAAGGTTATGCTAGGCCGGCTTGATGGAAAAGGTGTGTCTTTAGACACTGGCGGAAGAGGCGGAGGTCCGAGATGGTGCGAAGTTCAGGGGGTAGGTCGTTCCAAAGGGCGGGGCCCGCCACAGAGAAGGCTCTTCCCCTAGGTGTTGCCAGTCGGCATTGCCCGGCCGACGGCACCCTAAGAAGGCCCTCTCTGTGGGAGCGGATCTAAACTCCTCTATCTGGTTATATGGCCCAAGCACCATATTTTTCAGCCTACAAGATGCACCGGAGTATAAGGCGCACCAAGAGTTTTAATTTTTAAAAAAGTGTTTGTCCTCCCCAGCCCCCAGGAACACTGTACAGGCATCCAAAACCCTCTGCACGCCCCATTTTTTTGTGAAAAATGGGCATGCAGAGAGTTTGGGAGTCCTGCAAAGTGGGGGCTGGGGAGGGCAAATAGCACTTAGCACTTAGACTTATATACTGCTTCACAGTGCTTTACAGCCCCCTCTAAGCGGTTTACAAGGTCAGCCTATTGCCCCCAACAATCTGGGTCCTCATTTTACCCATCTCGGAAGGATGGAAGGATGAGTCAATCTTGAGCCTGGTGGGATTCGAACTGCCAAATTGCAGTCAGCTGGCAGTCAGCAGAAGTAGCCTGCAGTACTGCACTCTAACCAATGGCGGGATTAAAATAATTTAACAACTGGTTCTCTGCCTTAATGACCAGCTGCGTAGGCGGGGCTCGGTGTGACTGGGTGGTCAAGTCAACCTCACTCAGGTTGATGGGCGCTTTGCCTTAGCTGTTACAATGTAATAAGGATTAACCAGAGAGGCAGTTTCTGTAAGCATGACAATAAAGATTAGGCTAGAAACAACACCAGAATGTTTCCTTCCTGCCTTCCTTCCAGGATTAACCCTGTAAAGTGGGGGGGGGGGGGGGGGGGGAGAAAAGGAGATTTCTTCCAACAACCGGTTCTCCAAACTGCTTAGAAAGTTAACAACCGGTTCTCCCCGAATAGTTCCGAACTGGCCGAATCCCACCACTGACTTTAACTACTGTGCCACCAAGGCTCTTATCCCATGAATAACATCTTAAAAAATGTCACAGGGCCACAAACACCATATCCCAGGCTTGGATCCAGAGCCAGGCCTTGCAGAGTCACAGAAATTTGAAGGGTGGAAGGTTTTGGGAGGCGAAAATGGCCTATTTTTCGCAAAAACAAGACATGCAGAGGATTTGGGAGGCCTGTAGATTGCTCCTGGGGGCTTGGGAGGGCAAAACCACCCCCGTTTTTGTTGAAAATGGGCCTCTTTTTCGCTCATTTTTGCCCTCCCCAGCCCCTAGGAACACTCTGCAGGCCTCCCAAACACTCTGCCCACCCTGTTTTTTTGTGGCAAATGGGATGCAGAGGGTGGGGTTTTGGGAGGCCAAAATGACTGTATTCGGTGTAGATGACGCAACATTTCCAACCTCTTTTAGGGGGGAAAAAGGTGCCTCTTACACTGTGAAAAATATGGTATTTACATGATTTATATTAAGCTGAGATCTTCCTCCTAGCTGATAACATCAGCCGGAATATCTGTTGACCCAAGGAATGTCTGCACTGTGACTGTGGTGGGTGTGTGTATTTGTGTACATGTGAATATGTGCTAGACAAATTGGGGTTTGCTGCTGATTGTCCAACAACGCTACGAGTGACCAGGCTGAATATTTGGCAGCCCGTCCCTAAAGAAACGTCACTGAAACCTTAGTTGATGCTTTGGGTGTTGACATACATATTGGCCTTTTTATGCATTGGGATCTGGACAAGAGGTAATTAATTCACTTATTTCTAATTTCCTACTCCCCCATCCTTCTTCTTCTTTTGGCCAGATTGTTAACGTGACTGCTTGGAAAGCTATAACCTTTTCATCAGGTCCTGGATGATTATGGTGGGAAATGCCTGCCATTATAGACATCTCTTGACAGTTAGTTTACAATAGCCTGCTGCTTTGACCCGGCTCTCTGCCTCTTTCCATACCCATCAAGTCTTCTTGTCAAGAAAACATTGGTAAGCTGGGACACCTGAGCCATCCCAGAGTCCTCTTTCTCGGCATTCCCTGTCCGTCCGAAATTACTCTGGGAAGCATTGGGAGGGGATTATTTGAGCCCATTTTTCCTATCTGTGTATAGTGTTTTGAACTGCTCAAATGAGGACGTTATTAACTGTTTTGACACTTTTTCATTTCCCACCTCAGCATTGCCAGGCTGAGACAGTTTGAATGAAACAGGGCTGTTATTATTTGTGTTACGATTATGATATGAATGTAACAATACTACTGTACCATTTGTCCTGCTCAGAGTAAGCAAAATAAAAGCAGTTCACATTAAATGATGAAAAGCAACCAAGAAAATGGCCAGTTCTGAACAAAGTAAGGTTAAAACTTTATATGACTTAAAAACAACAACAATTAAACACAATCAGATCCTTGACTCGTGGATATTCTACAAATGTCTGGGGAATGGCCCAGAAGTGGTATTCAGCAGGTTCTGACCAGTTCAGGAGAACTAGTAACAGAAATGTTGAGTAGTTTGGAGAACTGGTAAATACCACTGCCCCCATCTATTCTCTATTCAGTCCCAGCTGAATGGAAATGGGGATTTTGCAGTAACCTTCCCCTAGAATGAGGAGGGAATGAAGATTTTACAGTATCCTTCCCTTGCCACGCTCACCAAGTCACACCACGCCCACAAGCCACAGAACTGGTAGTAAAAAGAATTGAATCCCACTACTCGAATGGCCATATCTTCAGCTCTTATTTCAAACAATGGGGGGGGGGGGGTTTAGCTTTCTCCTGAGACCCTGCCATCATTTTGTCATTAGGACATTTGCTTATTTATTTATTTTATTTTATTAGATTTCTAGACCGCCCCCTCTCCCCGAAGGGACTCGGGGCGGTGTACAGGTAAAATTAAAACTACTAAAAGTACATACAAAGTTAAAATCAAATTAAATAGTCTTCTGTACAAATTTATAAAGGTTAAAACTAGACCCATAAAACCGAATAAAATAATTTAAAATTACAGACTGGGGCGAGAAGCATGAAGTTAGGCCAAGCTGGCTAGATGGAACAGGTGAGTTTTGAGTTTCTGTCGGAAGGAGCGGAGGTCCGTGGTCATTCTGATATCAGGGGGAAGGTCGTTCCAAAGGGTCGGGCCCATCACAGAGAAGGCCCTTCCCCTGGGCGTTGCCCGCTGGCATTGCCTAGTGGACGGCACCCGGAGAAGTCCCTCTCTGTGAGAGCGAATCGGCCGAAGGGATGTATGGGGCAGGATACGATCCCGCAAATAACTAGGTCCTGTGCCATGGAGCGCTTTAAATTTGCTTATCCTGTATACATAATAATACAGAGTAACATTACTGGGTCATAAAAGGATGTTTTAATTTGATCATTACCTATCATCCTGCCAATTTATTTGCTTAAAATGTCAGACTATTAGTTGGTGGAAGAACTTGGGATTGATTGACCATTTATCTTTTAAACCAAATTAAGTTGATCCAGTTCAATTAAAATTCCCTTTTGTAAGATTTAAACTTCATTCTAGGGTTTTTATCTTGGGTTGTATCTCTGTTGTATCTAATGGGCTTATTTCTGAGAAAGTGTGCCTTAGATAGCTTTGTAGGTGTCACTTTAAGGTTTTGGAGGAAATATGAATGAGAACTTCCATCATTTTCATCCTCAACAACAACAAAAATATTTTTTAAAGATGCAGGGTTGGGCCCAGTGCTCTACTAACAATAGCTTTATTGACAGAATGTTGTGGTGAAGGATGACCATATTTTGGGCTAACAATCTCCCATTTCCACTCCATAGTCCAATGTCCAGAAGTTAAGGAGGTCTCCTTAAAAAACATTGAGCTGCAGTAGAAAAATCAGCAAAATTCAGCACTGCCTTTTTACCAGTGGGCATCTCTGCGGCATCTCAATAGCTTCCAGTAATGAAAGGGCAAATTTTTATTTACAGTAGCTCATGGTCATTTTTCTGCCTGATCAGAGTTAACATATAAGGACCACTAGAGAAACTCTGTCTACCCTTGGCTGTGCTTTGATACTTGGATGAGTCTGTTCTGGCCTAGGCTTCCTGATATAGTAAAACACACACGATTAAGTCCAAAAACCTTTTTTTCATTTCGAAGGCTGGGAATTATATCCATTCACAGCCCGTAATGAGTTCCAAATAGTAGTAAAGAGTTCTACAGCAGGCTACCAAAGTCCTTCGGGATAAAGCTGATAAGCACCCACCTTTATCTCCTTTGAAAACGCTGCCAAAGATTTCATTGGCAATTAGCTTGGCAAGGCCACACAGAGCAAAGAGTCAAAAGGGAGCTTCAGAAGGTAAACTGACCAGCATGAACCAAGTTGCTTCCTGCAAAGGCTCATGCACCTTTGCTCCTCCTTTATGTTCTATGAGAGGGGCCAATCACCTCCAAGCCTTATTCCCAAAACTGTTCTTGCTTTCTGAAAGCTCTGTGCATGCACGCATTGGGAACAGGTTCCCCCTGTTCCTCTGCCTTGCTGCTGTATGACTCTGGAGGCAGCACATAACTCCCAGATGACCCTGTCCCCTCTCTGCCTCTGACGCAGAGCCCTCGTCCGAGCTTTCCCCAGACTCCAGGACTGGCCCATGTTCCTCCCCAACTTCCTCACTGTCTGACTCTGCTGCGAACTCCGCAGGCCACTGGCGGACCACAACAGAGTCTGAAAACCTAGGCCCAGGACTGTGCTGCATGCCATACATTGTAGGAGAGGCAGAACCTGGAGTCAAGAGAGAAATCAGCCTAGAGTCATTACGTTCCCACAAGTGGTCCACGTCCTGCCCATCTTGAATTCTGTTAAGTCTTATCTAGCACCAATTCAGTGCTGGTCACTAGTCAACTAGATTCTTGTATATAGGCATGAGCAACATATCAGCTTAACTAGAACTTAACATGTGGTCCTGATTCTTTGTGCCTGACCCAGACTGAAGCTGACTGAAATATTCTTCTCTGCCTTTGAGGTGTCAACCAAAGCCTTCCAAACCTTAAACATCAAAATATATTACTGATGCACAATCAGAGTCACCTGGATGGGACCCTCTTGAAAACGTTGATTTTAGCATATACTATTTTATATTTCTTTATTCATCGGTCAGGTGTACAGGATGTAAACTATTCGTAGTGTATCTCATATGTATACTCTGTGCATGTCACATTCTCAATAAGGGTGGAGATAGCATCCATGTATGGGTTAAACCTATCCACGCTCTGATTGGACTGAGTCATAATATTAAATAATTAATTAAGTAGGCATGGTATATAACCCCCTACGGAGTAGCCACACCCAGTTTCCGACTCAGTTCCAGCTCTGGGACTATTCGGTGTCCAACTCCTATTTGATTGTTTGAATTGAATGGAATTGAATTGTTTGAATCAGAGATTGAGATTTGGATTTGATCACATTGAGCGCTGTGAGTAGACAGGGGACCCCCTCCTTCAGGAGCAGCCCAGGGCTCAGGCTTCCCTGTCTCAATTCAGCCACAGGCCCCGGCCTTCGGCTGCCTTTAAGGCCTCAATACTAGCCTCCTACCTGAGCCTCCCCCATCTGAGTTTCCAGCATTCCTCGCTGTGGCTGCTGCTGGTTAGGAGAGGAGGGTGAGGTCAAGCGCTATTAGGAGGCGGGCCGTACGCGCAGCTTTGCTGTGAGGCCTTGTCCCTGCTGCGGCAGGTGCACACTCTGCTCCCCGGCTAGCTTCGGCCTGCCGCGCAAGTGCGATCGCTCCCAGGGCCTTCTCTGCCGAACCAAATTAATTCTGTGCAGGCTTTCCCACAACTGACAGGCCTCTGTCAACTGTGAGGGCTGTTCCACTGGGCCTAAATGAATGGTGCCTCTTTATTACCCCTTTTGGAAAAGAACAGAGCCAAGTCAGCTTCTAAAGGCTGTTTTGGAGAAGGGGCCAGGCGTGCGGAAGCTCTTTGCAGCAAGGCCGCTCTTTCACTTTATATTCAAGCCTCTCTCAGGGGCCTTTGGCATGAACGGCCATTTTGAAGCCTGCCTGAATCAAGAACCAAAATGGCTGCCGCCTCAGCTTCAGAGGACAGTGAGTGGAGTCGGGTCCTCACGGCTACGACCAGCGGCCCCACGGAAGGAACAGAGGCTCCTGCAGTGGTAATTGCCCTCATCGCCACAAGGCAAAGGGGAAGAAAGAGCATGTGGAACCACAAGCCTCAAAAGGGGCCAAATTGGGGTTCAAAATCCCCTAAGCCTGCCTTTAAGTATGAGAAGCAGAGGCATGAGGCACTAGAAAGCATTTATAAAAGTACCAGCAGCCAGAAGACTTCTCTTGTCCTGAGCACTAAGGTGAGGCAGTCTGCACTCTCTTCGCCTGGGAGAGCTGCAGAGGATCCCCATTGACTCCTCAGGCCCCTGGGGTTCTGGCCAAGGTTGGCAGTCGCCCCCACGCACTGCCCCATGGGGGCTTCACCTCAACCTCTTCCCTCTACATCCGCAGGGGTAGGTGCTGCTCAATTACCCCACTCGGGAGGGGGAGCAATTTCAGGACCTAATGTTCAGGGCTTTCCAGCAGTGCAGCGTTGCTGCTTCCAACGGCCTCAGATTCAGCCACAGGGTGCTCCTCCATCTGCAGTTCCTGTGGGGATAGATGGTCAGGAGTCTCCCCTGTTTCTTCCCAGGACAATAGTGAGTCTGAATCTGAAGAGGGCGAAATCAGAGAGGAGAAGCTTTCAGGGGATGAGGGCATACGCCCTTCTAAGCCTTCCTTCTCAGTTTGTTTCAGCATTGTTTAAGTGTATGCCCTTTAAAGCTAAGGCATCGGCCAATTTTGGCGAAAAGCCATCGGAACCCCTGGTGCTACGGCTGGGCCTTTTTGCCGAGACTATATTTGTGGATCAGCCTATTGAGGCTGACATGTTCCCACCCCCCAAGTCTTTCTTGACCTAGTCAAGTGCCAGTGGGCATCTCCAGCATCTGGGCCCACTTCCAACGGCTATATGTTCATTAATGTGGACAAGGACATGGTTCAGGTGCTGTTGCAACCCTCTGTTGATGCACCGGTCACAGCCATACATGCATCTGCAAACATGCCCAGGGAACCAGAGCACTCTCTGAAGCCAGAGGATGATGATGATGATGATGATGATGATGATGATGATGATGATGATATAATAATAATAATCTTTATTGTCATTGTACTAAAATTACAATGAAATTGACAAAAAGGGCTGACCTCACCTTACAAAGGGGCCATCAGGCTGCTGCCTGGGCAGTGAGAGCTGCTACCACTGCCTCATTCTTTAATGGTCTTCTTTGCTTTGATTGCAGGATCTTCAACAGCAAACGCCAATAGCAGATTTCAGGTCACATCAGGACATCAACAAACTGGTGGTGGCCATCCAATTTTCTTCAGGCATCACTTTAGTCGCAGCCAGGTTTGCCTTCAGGGCAGTTGCTTCATCCATAGGCTGCAGCTGTGGCAAGCTGATGCGTGCCACATATGACGCCTGGCGTCATCCCTCTTTGCTGGAGGGTCCTTCTTTGGGGCGTCTATTGACCTTTTCTTAATTGAGAATTAGGGCAAATGGAAGGTGTTTCTTACAGCTCCTAGGAAGGGCAATTTCTGGGCAGTGCCCTAGCCCCGTTGCTCCAATTTCTGTGGTCAAACTACGGTCCTTTATTCTGGGGTCAGGACTACAGATCTTCTTTTAAGGGGTCTGATTTCAGTCAGTCAGGTTTCAGGCTGTACCAGGGAGGCTATGCCCCCAGCCAGAGATATCAACTGGATAGGCAGCAGAGGGGTGGACAGCAGAAACAGCCCTTTCATGGGGGCGAAGGAGGCGGCACTCTTTTTCCGCAAGAATTAATTCTGGGCCCAGCTCTCCCCTCATCGGGGGATGCTGGGCATATTTCGCAGATTGTTGGGACTCCTCTACCTCCGATGCGTGGGTACAATCAACCATCAGGTCTCGGATAACCCGATTCGGAGGTGACTTATGCAGGAAGCCATTCAACACCTATTGGACATTAGGGCTATCCAACTGGTGCCTCCAGTTTAACAGGATCAGGATTATTAGTCCTTTCTCTCCGGGATCCCAAAGGCTTGGGGCGGCTGGAGAACTATTTTTGATTTTAAATAGTTTGACCGCTATGTGCGTTATCGCAGGTTTAAGATGCGTTCACTGCACTCAATATTAGAGGGTATTAGGCAGGGAGATATCCTCACATCCATCAGCCTTACTGAGGTCTATCTGCACATACCTATAGCCCCTGAATACTGACAGTTTCTCAGGTTTTGTTACCTTGGGCACCACTTCCAGTACCGAGCCTTACCCATCGGGTTGTCATCTGCACCTCAAGTCTTCAGGTAGGTGATGGTGGCATTGGCAGCGTTCCTGAGACAGGTACGTGTGCAAATCCAAGGCGGCCTAGGTGACCTGTTGCTACAGTCCTCTTCTATAAGTGATGCCCCAAGGGACTTAGACATTACCAGGTTGACCTTGCGAGGCCAGGTGCTTTCGATCAATCTGGCCAAAAGCTATCTAGGCACTATGGTGTCTTGCCATTGGCATTGCCTTACCAATAAAGACCTTCAATGGTTTCTTTCACCATTTCAGCTAAGGCTCATGAGCTGCTCCCAGATCCAGGTTCTTCTGCCAGCGGAAGTCTCCTGCTCTTTGATTGGTGGACATCATCTAGCCTACCCAAGGGGGAATTCTTCAGGGTCCCAGACCGAAGTCACAGTCACTTCAGACACCAACCTGCTCGGAGGGGGGGACCCAACTTCAGGGGAGAACCTGGTGGCTTAGTGGCTAAACCATCTGCCTAATGTAATACGGCCCTGGTTAGAATCCCAGTAGGGATATGACTAGCTGATGAGAGCTAAATAGTTTGAAATAGATCTATACTAATCTCCCTTATATGCAGATGGCACAGGGACAATGGAGCCAAGTGGAACTAGCTCACAACATAGACTGGTTGGAACTCAGGGCGGTCCACCTGGATCTCAAACCATTTCGTTTTTCGGTCAAGGGCACACATATTCTGGTCTTCACAGACAACATGGCCACCAGGGCTCATATTACAGGCAGGGGGGGACCAGGTCAAGGCCCCTCATGCTGGGGGCCAGGAGCTTGGGTCTTTGGGCAGAGAGGAATTTGCTCTCAATAACCGCAGAACATATAGCGGGGGTGGACAATGTCAGGGCTGACCAGCTCAGTCGGATTGAGGTGGACAATTCAGGATTGCAGCTGCAGCTGGCTATCTTCCAGGCAATTGTGGACCCTTTTGGCTGCCCAGAGGTCTACCTGTTTGCAACTCCCCTCAATACTCAGCTCCCGATATTTTATTCCCAGTTCCTTCGCAGAATGCAGAGGGGGTGGATGCTCTCCACTGCCAATGGCCTCTGGGGCTCCTTTATGCCTTCCTGCCTTTGCCCCTGATTCCCAGAGTCATTCAAATGATCTTGCGGGAGGGGGCGGAGGTGGTGCTTGCCCCACATTGGCCTCAGCAGCCCTGGTTTGCCGACCTTTGATCTCTATAGTGGAAAGGCTCTGGAGGATTCCCCAGGAGATTATTTCCTTCAGCCAGGGGTCGCTGGAGCATCTGGAGCCTCAATGGCTCTAGTTGACGCCTAATGCTTGTGTGGAGCATTCAGAGACGAGACACCTTTTCCTCCAGGATCATTCAGATTATTCAGGCTTCCTGTCCACCTTCCATGCGGCTCATATACTGTGCAACCTGGGGCGCTTGTTGTAAGTGGTGTTTGATGAACCACTTTGACCCAGTACAAGCCACTATCCCACAGGTCCCGGAATTTCTTCAAGTGGGCCTGGGCAAAGGGTTGACTCCTAATACCATTGAGAGACAGGTATCAGTAGTTTCTTCTGTACCTTTGTGCGGTAGGTCACAAACTTTGACTCAACGTCCTAGAGTCAAGAGATTTCTCAAGGGTGCTTTGGTACTCCTTTACATAAGGTATTGGATTCTTTGACAGGTGCCCTCTTGACACTGTGGAAGGAGATTTTTCGGATTTGTGCAAGTTTTATGCAGATAGGGTTGTCCTACGTCTGGATCCCTCCTTTGCCCCGATGATGGGGTCTTGGTTCCGTCGGGCTCAGGAGGTGGTCCTCCCCAGCTTTCCTGCAGAGTCTGCGCAGACCTCGGAGGACCGGTGGCACTTGCTGGATGTCAGGCGTGCCTTGCATGTGTACATTGATTGTATGGCTGTTATTTGCAGGTCGAAGTCTCTTTTTGTCTCCTTTCTGCCAGGTTCCCTGGGTAAGAAGGTGTCTGTCTCCTGTGTGGGACGATGGGTTTGTCAATGCAATTGAGAACACCTAGGCAGCTTGTGACGAGGCAGTTCCTCGAGGAGTCACAGCACATTCTGCATGCAGTGCAACGACGACTTTGGCTTGGGCGATGCAAGCTTCTCTGGGAGAAATTTGCAGGGCTGCAGCGTGGTCTTCTCCATCCCCTTTCGTGTGGTATTATACATGGGACACGTTTGCCTCGGCTGAGGCCGACTTTGGCCGCTGGGTTCTGTCCGCCCTCCTTCATTGGGGCAGGTCTGATCTCGACCCTCCCATGGGTCCTTTTCAGGGCTTTGGTATGTCCCATACATGGATGCTATCTCCACCCTTATTGAGAAAGGGCGTTGGTACTTACCTGATACGCCTCTTCTAATAAGGGGGGAGATAGCATCCGGCCCGTCCCTTTCTCGTTCAGCCCTGCCTGTGTTTGGAGTCTGGCTCTTGTTGTTCTTGGTAGTGTTACTGTTGGATTTTTCTTGCTAAAGGAGTTGGTTCGTACCGGTGAGTCTGTATTCTTCGTCGAAAACTGGGTGTGGCTACTCCGTAGGGGGTTATATACCATGCCTACTTAATTAATTATTTAATATTATGACTCAGTCCAATCAGAGCGTGGATAGGTTTAACCCATACATGGATGCTATCTCCCCCCTTATTAGAAGAGGCGTATCAGGTAAGTACCAACGCCCTTTCTCCAGCCTTTTGATCAAAGGTCATTCTACTCCAGAGGTGTCCAAGTTGAATATCATTGAGGGCCACATCAGGGTTGTGTTTGACCTTGGGGGGCCAGGGTGAGCGTGGCCATTTTGATGTCACTTGTGTCAGGGGCACCTGGGGTGGGGTGAGCGCTCTCTGCCAGTGAAAATGGGCTCCCGAGCTCCACTTTCGACTGCAACGGCCTCCTGCAACTCTCTGCCAGAGAAAACAGAGCTCGGGAGGGCCCTCACAATCTCCATTTTCACAGGCAGAGGCACCTGTTGTTTCCAGGGTGGGCGCGTGGTCCAGATCTAAGCACCTTGCGGGCCAGATCTGGCCCGCAGGCCTTGAGTTTGACACCCCTGTTCTACTCCATTCCATCACCAGCTACTGAGAGCATGTCCTGATCATTTTATCAAAACTTAAAATCCATTATATAACCCTCTCTCAATTCATAAAGTTGATTGGAAGGGGGAGGGGGAAGACAACTGTTTTATATATATTTTTTTCATATTTATTCAAAAGGCTCTGAGGAAAAATCACAGGAGAAACATGTAGCCACCTCCCATCCCTAAATATAAAGCAAAAGGGAAATAATTATATAGATAAAAAAGAATGAATAACAATACCTCGGGTGCTATTTTGGCTCGCAGGTTCCTACGGCATTTTGGCCGTGCACTTCTGTAGGATGGGAGAGCGCTCAGTATCTTTTTTAAAGGCACACATGCTGTACCATTTGGTGTGACAGCTGTTAAGGTAATGATGGATTCCTAGTGAACAGTGCCATAAATAAACATACCAAATTAAAAAAAAATCCTTTCCAAAGATGAAAGAAAATTTGGCAACCTGAGCACATCACTGTAAAAATAAATAGCTTGTAACTCAGTTACAGCTCATCAGCCCAATATACTAAACCAACACCGTTTTAAGTCATTGGTGTTCCTCTGAGCCAGCCGACCCTAACTATGGAGGAAGATTGTTGGCTTATTTGCGTCTGCATTCTGCATTTGTTGGCTTCTGCATGGGATCCTTCTCTTTTCCTGGCGTTCAAGGTGTGTGGTCACGTAAAAGTCAATTCAGACATGTATTGACAGACTACTTACTGCCTGCTTCCTGAATGGATGGGGCAAGTATGGTGGGTAATAATAAAAATTAATTATCCTTCCTTTGATGCCTGGAATAAACAAATTTGGAGTCACCATTGAACTTGCCCTTGCAATCTGAAAGATGAGAAACGGGCAGCATCCCAATTAATGAAGGTACAAGTATCCGGCTTTGAGTGACAGATATTACAAAAGCACGGTTGTCATTTCAACTTCTAAAGACCTTGGATCCCCAGCAGAAGACAAGGGAGAGAGTTGCACAATCTGATCTGAAATAAACTTGGAGCAGCAACAGCTGTGCCTCTAACCCTCAGGGTTCATCTTTTTCCTGGTGCCTCCTTGATAATCTATTCATTATTGCTCAAACTTTAAGCTCTATGCTACAGAAGATCATTAATCATAGGTATAATTTAATGACAGCGGGGTCATGTTCCACTAACTAAGTACACCTTGTTTGCCTCAAAATGCTAATCACTTCTCCGCAACATTAATGAGGGACAATTGATATTAAGCCTAATAATCATGTGTCGTCTATTTAACAGTTTTATCCATACAAACTAGGTACTGGGTTATGGCTAAACATGGTTGAAATCTAATTATGTAAAACCACGTCTAGATCAAATTCTAGCAATATATCTCTGAGATACCTATGAAGTTAAGAAAGATGTGACTGAAATAGTTCCAGAGAGAAGCACAGAATTAACTTAGGCTACTTCCTACATGTTAATGGCTTCATTTAAGTTTTCTTATAATTAAAACACAGTAGCATCTCAAGAGAAAAACCACAGTAGATGTAACTTCATCCATACTCAGTTATATCCTGACCTTTTGCTCCAGTCTCTACATCAGCTTCCCTTCCTCCTGAGCTTGGAAAGTAACCAACGATTCTGAGATTACTATGAGAGGAAGGAAGGGTGCATGATATATTTTTTTCATTCTTTCATGTCTTCTTTCATCCTGGAAACCCAGGAGAGTTGGTTGGTTTCCGAATTTTATTATTCTGGTTCTTGCCGGACATTGACGAAACGGGGATGAGCTGGTTGCAGGGACTTCTCTGTTATTAATGTTGTGATTGATTGGTTACTGGAAAAAAGTGAACAGTGCTATAATATATTGTTGCAGTGCTATAATGTTGGCAGCCAGGCACTGTATGTAGCTTACAATAAAATAAATTATTAACTTTAATTGTTAATTTTAATGTAATTTTAAATGTACATTTAATTGTTAATTGGGTTATTAGATTATTTTATTTAATCTTTTTAAAATTTTTGTAATGTGTGGGTTTTTGTGTATGTTGTACGCTGCCCTGAATCCTTAGGAGAAGGGCGGCATATAAGTCCAATAAAACTCAAACTCAAACACGTTGCCGATACTGATTCCTGCTCCTGATAGCCATAGCACTTAGACTTATACGCCAGGGGTCCCCAACCTTTTTTGCACCAGGGACCAGTTTCATTTTAAAGAAAATTCTGCAGACCGGCTGGTGTAGTGGAGGAGCGGGGGGGAGGGGGAACAGGCAGCGCATGCGCATGCGGGGGGGAGTTGGCTCACTCGGCCCTCTAGGGCCTCCAACGGCGTGAAGAGCTGCGCCTGCGCATGCGCATGCGAATGCGGGGGGGGAGTCAGCTCTCTAGGGCCTCCAACGGCACAAACAGCCGCGCCTGCGCTCTCCCGCATCCGGTGCGCGCTCTTGCCCAGGGGCTGCCCCCTCCTCCCTCCTCCTCCTCTCCGGCCCTGCGGCCCAGTTCCTATCAAGCCACGGACCGGCACCGGTCCGCAGCCCGGGGGTTGGGGTCCCCTGTTATACGCCACTTTACAGCACTCTCTAAGCGGGGTCAGCATATTGCCTCAAACAATTTGGGTCCTCATTTTACCCACCTCGGAAGGATGCAAGGCGGAGTCAACCTGGGTAAGATAAGTTGTCAGCACCACTGCATGCTTTCTAAGAAAATATACTGTAGTTCTGGCTAAGTCAAATCGTTAAGTTTATTTGCTTCCATAGGGCAGGGGTGTTTAGAAACTTACAAGAAGCTTTGACACATCTTTCAGCATTGTATCTTACAAGCAAGAAAATGGTGTAAGACAGCTTTCTTTGTCTCCAAATCTTACAATAAATTTGATCCAATGTAGCTTCAGATACCTTTCCCTCTAGATGCATTTCCTCTGGCAGTGATAGACTTTATAATAATAAGGAAAATAGTAACAAAATTTTAAAAGGCTTCCTTTACTTTGTCCTCCTTATAATATCCTGTGAATATACTTGCTGTATCATAAATGACTGTGTCTAAGATAGTGGCTTCTTGAAACTTCCTACTAAGAAGTATAAGTATTTGGTTAATCTGTATGGTCAGAGTGCAGTACTGCAGGCTACTTCTGCTGATCACCGGCTGCTAGCAGATCAGCCAGCTGCCTGATCTCACCAAGCTCAAGGTCGACTCAGCCTTTCATCCTTCTGAGATAGGTAAAATGAGGACCGAGATTGTTGGGAGCGATATGCTGACTCTGTAAACCGCTTAGAGAGGACTGTAAAGCACTATGAAGCGGTATATAAGTGCTATTGCTATTGCTATGGTTACATAAGTACATTAGAGTTTCTAAAATTTGATCAGCAGCCAGCTGGCATTAAAGTAGAGTTCTTAAAAGCTACTTAAAGATGAGCATTCATGAATTTGAGAAGATGGTCAATATAAGGTTTTCCATGGCAGAATATGGAAAAATACAGGACATTCTGTCCCCAGAATTTGACCTGACTCAAGAAATTAGTTTAAACGTAGTTGTTTTAATAAAAAATGGAGAGTTCCAGAATGATTGAACAATGTGCTCCAATCTCAAACCATCCAGAATAACTGAACAATTTGTATTTATTCTCAACAAAATAAACACAATATTTTAACTGTCCTTGTTACGTAGCCCATTTCTGAGCCACTGCAACTCAGTAGCACAAGCTTGCCTGACTTTGTTAACCAAAAGATATGGACTTAACATGTTATTTGTTGAAAAAGATCAATTGTGCTGTGCAGATTCCACAGGGAGACTGATGGTGGTTTAAAAAAAAACCCAACTAAAAACACATATCTGTAATGATGGCAGTATTTAACTGTGCTTTTTCCCCAACAAAAGAACTCCATCTTTTGAACTCAGCAGGACACCACTATTAGCCATTATTGTAAAACTGTTTGAAATCATCAGATCAATCTGGTGTTTTTGGAGATCTGCTCTGAACAAAAGTCTTAATGTGTTGTTTTTTTTGGGGGGGGGGTGTCTGGAATTCTAGAGGCTAATTTTATTTCCTTAGTACACTAGTACAGTGTATTTTTTCCAACCTCAACTTTTTACAGTATTAAATTGTTAACTTTAAAGTAATCATAAATTTTAGCAATATGACTAGTACAGGTGTATGCGTATTTTAAAAAAAACATCACTGAGCAAACTAGATGCCAACAGTTATGAAGGACATTTCTAGGACTACATTCAAAGATTAGTAGAATGTGTAATGAACTATTACTAATCATAAGCTGTATGCAGAAACAACAACACAGAGTCATTTCAAACATCTTTAAAGAGGGTCTTGCAGGGCAGTTTAACTTTTGTTTCCTGCAGGAAATTCAACTTCTCCGCAGATCAACACTGGATAAGCAACCTCTCTTCTACATATTTACAGTACCCTTTTCAGTAAGTCAGGAGTGAGTTAAGGGTTGAGTAATTTGACCCTGATAAACCAACTGCATGCACCTGTGAACTGTATATCCAGGTTTAATTTAAATACTAACCTTGTCAGTAACACACTGCAGGGAGACCCTGGGCCTATAAAGGAGTTTTTAATGTTCTTCTCTCAACAATCGCTTTCTGTGCTATGAAGTGGCCATCTCAGCATTGGAAAAACAGCACACAGTATAACTCCAGCAACACCAGGTAGCCTAGCTGACACAGACTTCCTCCTACTGTGTAGTACCGTGTTTCCCCGAAAATAAGACAGGGTCTTATTTTCTTTTGACCTCTGAAATAAGTGCTTGGCCTTATTTTTGGAGAGGTCTTATTATTTTTGAGGTGCAGGAGGCGAGTGTGGTCACCTCATGGCTGCTGCTGTGTTGCAATATTTTCAGGGAGGGCTTATTTTCAGGGGAGGACTTGTTTTAGTGCATGCGCTCAAAAGCCTGGTTGGATTTATTATCCAGGGAGCTCTTATTTTCAGGGAAACAGGGTACTACCCAGGGGTTGAAATCCAGCAGGTTCTGACAGGTTCTGGAGAACCGGTAATGGACGTTTTGAGTCATTCAGAGAACTGGCAAATGCCACCTCTGGCTGGCCCCAGAGTGGGGAGGGAATGGAGATTTTGCAGTATCCTTTCCCCTGCCACGCCCACCAAGCCACGCCCAAAGAACTGTTAGTAAAAAAAAAAAAATGAATTTCACCACTGGTACTGTCTCAGGGACAACTCACACCTTGGACAGCACTTCTTTACCATCCTACCATTGGGAAGGAGATAGAGAAGCATAGCCAGCTGCACAAACAGGCTGAAGAACAGTTTTCATCCGTGGGCTGTCAGACTCCTGAATGCGAAATATCATAACCAGGTAGTACAAAGGACACGCAGGGCCAGCTCAACGTGTAACATGTTCACACTGGTGCAATAGGACTGGGTGTTTGTTAATATGATTTATAGGGTTAGGGACTTTTTGTCTTCACTGTGAGTTGTATTGTGTTGGGTGGGGGGTATGCACTGAGGGAGCTCAACCAATCCCATTGTACATATGTTGTGCACTGACAAAAAAGTATTATTATTAGTAGCTTTTTTTGCAAGACCCCCAGCAGTTCCCTCCCAAGTGCCAAGGAGGGGTGAATTTAACTAGATCCCTTCATCTCACCTAACCATACACCATACTAAGATTTTGCTGTGACCTGAGTCCTAGGACTCACCCACAGTAGGCAGGATAGCTGGGTGATCCCAGAGGGGCTTTTTTGAGAGGCAACTGGATTTTCTGGTTTGTAGTTGCCTCATTAAAAATTTTTTATTTATTCATTTATTTATTTTATTTTATTAGACTTTTATACCGCGCCACTCTCACCAAAAAGGGACTCGGGGTGGTGCACAGGAAATTAAGAGCACAAATATAAACATATACAAAAAGAATAAATAGGTCCTAAATAATCAATAAAAACTTATTAAATTAAACAATACCCTGTGCTAAAATCAATTTAAAACCCATTTGTTAAAACTTTAGTTCAATTTAAAATCAGTCGATAAAATAGTCTCGGAAGTTAGGCCAGGCCAGCTAGATGAAAGAAGTGTGTCTTTAGATGTTGGCGGAAGAGGTGGAGGTCCGTGATGTTCCTGAGCGCAGGGGGTAGCTCGTTCCAGAGGGCAGGGCCCACCACAGAGAAGGCCCTTCCCCTGGGCATCACCAGCCAGCATTGCCCGGCCGATGGTACCCGGAGAAGACCCTCTCTGTGGGAGCGGATCGGTCGAAGGGATGTATGAGGTAGGAGGCGGTCTCGCAAGTAGCTAGGACCCGTGCCATGGAGCGCCTTTTGGGACAACCATGACCAGGATGACTGAGAATCTCCACAGCTATTCAGCTGAGGGAAATCTCCTTTTGAAACGGAGAAAGGATCAGATACTGTTTGGAATCATACTTTTGAGTAGACCTACTGGAATCATTGGGACTCCTTAGCCGTGCATTAAATAATATCATCCTTGGTGGGGAGAGAGGATGTCATTATGCCTCAATCGGTCCCACTGCCATGGAAAGCAGGAGGGGAAGATAGAATAGCCCAGTGATTTTTCACGATGTGGCGAGTCACCCCATTTCCCTGCAGAAAAACAGGAAGAATAGCGGGGATATTTTTCATGGCCGCCCCAAGGGGAGAAGGCCGGGTCAGAGACCTCGCATGGAAGTGCTCAGCCGGGGGTCGTAGCGCTGAGCTTCCATTCCCCCTGTTGAGCTTTCTTGGCTCTTCCCCTTCCCCTATCAGGGCCCCCAGCAGGCTCCCTTCACGATCGAGCCTGCAGACAATGGGGCAAAACAAAGCGCGGCCCACTTCAGGGAGCTGAGTTCGGTGGTCACCCTATTGAAGATGCTACTCAAAGGCCAGTTAAAACAGCCTCCTGGTCCAGCTGCTCCTGCTGGGATGGCCCAGCGCTGGCTTTCTCCAGACATTATCCTGAGGGCATGGACCTCTCTCCTGTACGATGGCCTCGTCTCTCCTTACTTTAAGAACGGGAATCAGCCCAGGAACTTCTGGGTGATGATTGCAGGGCACTCACAAATGGGATGCTTTTGATACTGCTATGGTTTATAAACATGGATCTGAGGCCTGGATCCTTGTTGCTCCCTACAGCTTTGGTATGGCCTCTAATCTAATGGCAGTGGGTATTCAGAATAATAATTTGAAAAGGATTTGATGCTGTCATTTTCAAACAGATTGAAAAAAGTAGCAGATTATTGTAATATCTATTACACAATGGATCCATCGTTTGACTTTAATTGATTTGTACATGGGACATCCACACAGTGGTGGGATTCAATTTTTTTTACTACCAATTCTATGGGTGTGACTTGGTGGGCATGGCATGGCTTGGTGGGCATGGCAGGGGAAGGATACTGTAAAATCCCCATTCCCTCCCCACTCCTGGGGGAAAGGTATTGTAAAATCCCCATTTCCTCCCCATCAGCTGAGACTCGGGAGGCAGAGAATAGATGGGGCAGGGCCAGTCAGAGGTGGTATTTACCAGTTCTCCAAACTACTCAAATGTTCCACTACCGGTTCTCCAGAACTGGTTAGAATTTGCTGAATCCCACCTCTGGATCTTCTTGAATCAAAAATATTGGATTCTGATAGTATTATGGGAAAGATTAGGAAAGCAATACTGAAAAAGAATGTTTGCAACATTTTCATTTTGTTTTGTTTCTCAGAGCGTCTGCCAGGGATTTTGTTAATGATATGCCCTGTGAAATATGTTCAGCTACACACTGATGCTTTCGGTTTTGCTCAGAGAAGCAAAAAGCTGGGACTTCAATGATTGCAATCTTCTGCTCAGTGAAGAAAAGCTCTGGTAGCACAGATTTAGATGTCAAAATGGATGGTGATAATCTTATTAACCTTGAGTTTTTCATCTCCTCAGAGTCTTTAGATTACAAAGTATGAAACCTAGCAGGTGGTGGGTGGTTTTCAGTCTTTATGTTCTTTTAAATAGCCACCTAGGATTTTTCCTTCTCAAAGAAAAAAAAAAACAGGAATGCAAGTTAAGGAAACAAGCTATCTCCAGCACTGTTGTCAGGTAAATAGCTTTTCATGTTTGGATGAAAACGTATTTTCATATGTGCATCACGGGCCAGTCAGCAGCTAATTATAGCCCACCAGCGGCCCCAGGTTTAGGATGCTTTTCAGCTTCAAGGGAACTCATGTGAGTAACTGGAAGAGATCATACCCCAGTATCTGCATTGCATACAACTGATTTCTATGGAAAAGAATATACATTTGGTGAGAGAAAAATATATACTGTACTGTCCCTGAAACTTAGAAAGCTACATTGGTCAAGAGCTGGACAGGCAAATAATCTGATCCCAAATAAAAGATTTTTAATTATTGTTATTTTTTTGCCATATAGGTGAGGATATCAGTTCCAACACCACAAATTATTTTAGATTATTGTCTGCATCAAATGACCAAGTTAGGTCTTCACTCACATTTCCACACTTAACTGGAAGAAAGAGAAAAAGACAGGAAGATGGGCTGGTGATAGAAAATACAACAGAATAGAATGTAGAATAGAAAATAATGGGGTGGGATGGGGTGGAGAATGGAGTGGAGTGAAGAATGGAATGGAATGGAATGGAATGGAATGGAATACCATACCATACCATATCATACCATACCATACCATACCATACCATACCATACTGTGGTGGGATTCAAAATTTTTTACTACCAGTTCTGTGGGTGTGGCTTGGTGGGCGTGGCAGGGAAGGATATTGTAACATCTCCATTCCCTCCCCACTCCAGGGGAAACCTTACTGCAAAATCCCCATTTCCTCCCGATCAGCTGAGACTCGGAAGGCAGAGAATAGATGGGGGTGGGGCCAGTCAGAGGTGGTATTTACTGGTTCTCCGAACTACTCAAAATTTCTGGTACCGGTTCTCCAGAACTGATCAGAACCTGCTGAATAGCACCTCTGATACCCTACCCTACCCTAGAAATTGTATTGTCATGAATTATTGAGTGGGATATCATAGGAATAATGTGAACCTCCAACTTTCCTGAACTGAATTTTCAAAACTGACTTCAAGCTGTCCTAGATAAGATTGTCAAATCAGAGAGGGGGGAAATGACATTTCCTTTCCATAAAAAAAACCTTACTGGATTTTAGAACTAAATGGGCTAATATATTTTTTGGTGCAACATCCTCGAATGAAGAAGTAGAAGACACTCCTCAAAGACTCATACACCTAACCCAGGCAAGGTGGTTGCCTTTCTTTCTGGGACCCCAGCCACCTGGCCAATGGTGACTTAGTCAATCGGGTAAACAGGCAGAAAGTTAGCATCATGTGTCACTCTAAGCAATTCATCATAAAAAAGGAGTAAGCTTTTCCCTGAAAAATTCTCAAGATTATTTAGACAAGGGAAAGGGAAGCTTTCGTCCGAGATTGTAATTCCAGTTTCTACCTGATTATTTCAGTTTGCTTTTTGTTGAATATAAAAGGGATTCTTAGAACACATGAATTACCTGGATTGAACTAAAAAACAGATTTTGCCTGGATTTAGCTTTCTTTCACAGTTGGTGGCCTCATCTTTGGAGTTCTCTCCTGCATTGCTAAAACCTATGCTCAGGCTCTCATTGTACATGATCTATTAGAACACGAGATGGCAACCTTTGGGATCGAGAGCAGCAATAAAATCAGTGGTGGGTTTCTGCAGGTTCGCACCTACTCACGAGAGCCGGTTGGTGAAATTTAGAGAACCGGTGAGAGGGGGTTCCACCGGCGTACCTGGAAGTAAACCTGGCCCACCGTTGCCAGTGACCCAACAGAAAGGAAAGGAAAGGAAAGGAAGGAAGGAAGGAAGGAAGGAAGGAAGAAAAAAAGAAAGAAAGAAAGAAAGAAAGAAAGAATTTATCATCATAATTGAGTCCAAAATTTTGGTTGCTAAGCAAGAGCGTTGTTAAATGAGTTTCACTACATTTTAAAAGGTGGCCACTCCCACCCTGTCACATGACTGCCAAGCCACGCCCACAAAATAGGCCACACCTACAGAGTAGGTTCTAAAAAATTTGAAACCCACCACTGAATAAAATGGACAGGTAAACTGCAGGGATATCAACAATATTAACATTCAAAGACATTAAATTCTTATGGACTTCCTTAATAGCGTCCCGCAGATTAAAATGTAAGGTGCGCTGAAAGGATATAATCAAGATACTTCAGTTAAAGTGAATTGACCCCCAAACAACACCGGACAAGCATTTTATTGTGCTAAAATCCTAGAAATGTTATGGATGCTCTTATGACCAATCTTTCAAGAGGAACCAGCTCACCTTTTAGCATTGGATGGTGTTTGCCCTTAAATTTATATATGCCTTTGAACAATCTGGGGCTAGAATACAATAACAGAGTTGGAAGGGACCTTAGAAGTCTTCTAGTCCAACCCCCTGCCTAGACAGGAAACCCTATACCATTTCAGACAAATGGTTATCCAATCTCTTCTTTAAAACTTCCAGTGTTGGAGCATTTACAACTTCTGGAGGCAAGCTGTTCCACTAATTAATTGTTCTATCAAGAAATTTCCCCTGAATTCTAGCTTGCTTCTCTCCTTGATTAGTTTTCACCCATCGCTTCTTGTTCTACCCTCAGGTGCTTTGGAGAATAGCTTGACTCCCTCTTCGTTGTGGCAGCCCCTGAGATATTGGAACACTGCTACTTTGTGCCACAAAGAAGAAGGAGTCAAACTATTCTCCAAGGCACCTGGGAGCAGGACAAGAAGCAATGGGTGGAAACTAATCAAGGAGAGAAGCAACTTAGAACTAAGGAGAAATTTCCTGACAGTTAGAACAATTAACCTCTGGAACAGCTTGCCTCCAGAAGTTGTGAATGCCCCAACCCTGGAAGTCTTTAAAAAGATGTTAGATAGCCATTTGTCTGAAATGGTATAAGGTTCCTGCCCACGCAGGGGGTTGGACTAGAAGACCTACAAGGTCCCTTCCAACTCTGCTATTGTATTGTATTGTATTGTATTGTATGTCTCCACTAGTCCTTCTTCTCATTAAATTAGACATACCCAGTTCCAGCAATCGTTCTTCATATGTCTTAGTCTCCAGTCCCCTAATCATCTTTGTTGATCTTCTCTGCACTCTTTCTAGAGTCTCCACATCTTTTTACATCATGGCAACCAAAACTGAATGGAGTAGTCCAAGTGTGGCCTTA
>CM077643.1:176062604-176077604 GCA_039707465.1 Rhabdophis nuchalis
ACAGGAGCTGTAAAACATTCGCTCAGCAATATGAGTCCTGTAAAAAGGATGATGTAATCAGGGAAGCTGGTTAGCTCAAGGCATAGAGAGGCCTGCCTCGAGTGCTGGAAAGCACCAGTTCAAATCCCTGTAGAAGAAGTATGGCCAGCTGAAGAGGGCTAACAAGCCCGAAATGGATCCATCCTGGTCTCTTAATTAATTATTAATCATCCCTTAAAAAGAAATTTAACACATATCTAAAAAGACAGCAGCAATTTAATAGGTCTCTGTCTGGGTGGTCTCTAGGTTGAGTCGAAGGACAGAGAAGGATGACAAGTTTGTCTCCTCCCTTAAACAGGCCTAACAGGAAGCTGTAACAATATATCCACTTCATCAATAAAGTCCTGTAGAAAGGATGATGTAATCAGGGAAACTGGTTAGCTCAAGGCATAGAGAAGCCTGCTTCGAATGCTGGAGAGCACCAGTTCAAATCCCTGTAGGGAAGTATGGCCAGCTGACGAGGGCTAAGGAGCCCGAAATGGATCCATCCTGGTCTCTTAATTAATTATTATTAATCATCCCTTAAAAAGAAATTTAACATATATATATATATATATGTATGTATGTATGTATGTATGTATGTATGTATGTATGTATGTATATATATATATATATATATATATATATATATATATATATATATATATATATATATATATATATATATATATATATATATATATATATATATATATATATATATATATATATATATAGGTCTTTGGTTGTTCGGGTTTTTCCCCGCGTAGAATTGGAAGTATCTTCACGACGTTTCGATGAAATCTCATTCATCATCTTCAGGCTGGTGCTTCCGGCTTGGTGCTTCCAGGAGCAATGATTCTATCTATCTATATGAGAGAATATTTTCACAACTCCTGTTATGGGCCCCTATTATATATATATATGTATAGGTAATTTATGGGCCTATATATATATATATATATGGGCCTATATATGTATAGGTAATTTATATATGTATAGGTAATTTTTTTTTGATCAGCTCATAAAACTAACAAACACATACACACACACACACACACACACATATAACGTGAAAGTGATTTAATTGAAGCTTTGGTTAGTCGCTAACACCCTGTGTCTGTCTGGTTCATGCCAGAGGGGCCAACGGTTTATAAATGGGTTTGGAATGTTGTTCAGGCACCAGAAAATAAACCTCCAAGCTATTTACTACCTCTATGATATATAAAGTTTGCAGTTTTGATTTTGTGTGATTATGTTCAGCAATGGTGACCTTTAGAGACAACAATATTGAAGTGTAATGAGGAGATGTTTGATCACTGGCCGACAATGAAGGCTTGGCACAACTCTTGCAGTCCTTTATGGAATTCGTGAAATTCAGCTGACAGCCTTTAACCCTCACGCGGCTGAACGGTTGTGTAATGGCAAGCACTATTGCTACTAGTCGTAATAATAGTAATCGTTGTAGTCAAGCTGCAAGACATAGATTGTAGAGCAGTGTTTCTCAACCTTGTCGAGCACAGCTGGCTGGGGAATTCTGGGAGTTGAAGTCCACAGGATTTAAAGTCAACAAGGTTGAGGAACACTGCTGTAGAGTGTAAGGCAGAGGACCTGGATGGAAATGTGCGGGAACCGTTTACCTAGGCAAAAATGACTGAAAAGGTTTAAAATCCAGGACAAGTGGATAATACTCAGAAAAAGCTGAGGAAGAAATCTCCCTGAATGATTGAAATACAGCTAGTCCTCAACTTACACCAGTTCATTTAATGACCATTCAAAGTTACGATGACACTGAAAAAAGTGACTTACGACCATTTTTCATAGTTACAATGTTTGCAGCATCCTCATGATCACACGATCAAAATTCAGATGCTCAGCAGCTGCCTCATATTTGTGACGGTTACAGTGTCCCAGGGTCATGTGGGATTCCCCCTCCCCCTTTTGCAACCTTCTGACAAGCAAAGGCAACGGGTGACGCCAGACTCACCAAACAGGTCACTCACTTATCAGCCAGAAAGGGCATTAAATGGGGGGGAAACTCACTTAACAAATGCCTCACTTAACAACAGAAATGTTGGGCTCAATTGTAGTTGTAAGTTGAGGACTACCTGTATAAGAAACAGGAGGAGGAAGCACAGCCCAATTAGATTGGCAAAAGTGTCTTATTGTAGCCCAGTTTCCATAAAAGTAATTTTAGAGTAAGGACTTTCATCCACGTTGATGGAGTAGGTCCCTTTGTTTGGCAAATGAAATCGGATCGTTGTTCACTCCCACACAGTCCCTCCGAAACCTTTGGAAGTTGGCTGGGTGATTGTCACCAGTATTGGAGCAGGCTGAGAATTCTATGAGATAGCCGATGCTCCCTCAGTCCACCAAGAGGGGGCAGCAAAAACCACCCATGCAGTGTCCTGCCTCTTCTTCTTCCTCCTCCCGCTTCCACCATCTCCTTGTCCTTTCTCCACACATAAAGGGGAGGAAGAACATTACTAATCTTCCCACATTTTGTGCATCTTTGGCCCAGTGGTGGGTTTCTGCAGGCTCGCACCTACTCGCGAAAGCCGGTTGGTGAAATTTAGAGAACCGGTGAGAGGGGGTTCCACCGGCCTACCTGGAAGTAAATCTGGCCCGCCGCTGCCAGTGACCCAACAGGAAGGAAAGGAAAGGAAAGGAAAGGAAAGGAAGGAAGGAAGGAAGGAAGGAAGGAAGGAAGGAAGGAAGGAAGGAAGGAAGGAAGAATTTATCATTACAATTGAGTCCAAAATTTTGGTTGCTAAGCAAGAGCGTTGTTAAATGAGTTTCACCACATTTTAAAAGGTGGCCACTCCCACCCTGTCACATGACTGCCAAGCCACGCCCACAAAATAGGCCACACCTACAGAGTAGGTCCTAAAAAAATTTGAAACCCACCACTGCTTTGGCCCTTAGAAATGTGAACTGCCTATAGAAGAAGGAAACTGCCTGGCTGAATTCTGGACAGGGAAGGCAAGCAAGTTCCTCACTAGCCTCCTCACTGCCCCCTAGTGTTTAACCCTAGGCTAAATCACTGATGTGGGGTAGAGTTGCATATTTTTTTCCCACTAAAGAGAGTTTAGTTTTTTAATTCCTGCCCCCACCGCCCATGGAAAAGCCAGGCTGGCATAATAGTGAAGGTATTGGCCTAGTCTATTATTATATACTATTATAACTCAGGAGACTGAGTTCTAGTGCTGCCTTAGGCAGGAAAGCTGGGTGGGTGACTCTGGACCAGTCACTCGTAGCCCAAGCCATTTCACAGGGTGGTTGTTGTGTTATTAGGAAGAGAATAGGGATAAAAATCAAATCAAATAAATAAATGTAGCAAGTAGCCATTAGAAGTTCAGCTTAGAAGTTCAACATATTGTTTATTTATTGCAAAGTTTTAATGTTACTAAGATTCAGGAAATTAAATCACTATTTTTCCCTGTGTCAATTTTAGCAGTAACAACTCCCACATTCTTGCATTCTTCTTTCCTCCCTCCCTCCCTCCCCCCTCCCTTCCTTCTTCCCATCGTCCTCTTTCTCTCTCTCTCCTTCTTTCTTTTCTTTATCCTCCCTCCCTCTCTCTCTTCCTTTCATTCTATTTCTTTCTTTTCTTTATTCTTCCTTCCTTCATTCCTCCCTCCCTCCCTTTCTCTCTCTCTCTCTCTTTCCTTCCTTCCTTCTAATTCCTTCCTTCCATCTCCCCCCCCTCTCTCCTTCTTATTTTCTTTCCTTTATCCTTCCTTGGTCCCTCCCTCCCTTTCATTTTCTATCTTTCTTTATTCTTCCTTTATTCCTTCCTCCCCCCTCTCTTTCTCCTCCTAATTCCTTCCCTTCCATCTTCCTCTTTCTCTCTCTCCTTCGTTCTTTCTTTTCTTTATCCTTCCTTCATTCCTCCCTCTTTCCCTCCCTCCCTTTCATTCTGTTTCTTTCTTTTTTCTTCCTTCATTCCTCCCTCCCTCTTTCTTTGTCTCTTTTTCTTTCTTCCTTCCAATTCCTTCCTTCCTTCCATCTTCCTCCCTCCCTCTCTTTTTCATTTTCATTCCCTCTTTCTTTTCTTTATTCTTCCTTCATTCCTCCCTCCCTCTTTCTTTCCCTTCCTTCCTTTCTTCCTTCCTTTCCTCCTAATCCCTTCCTTCCTTCTCTTTCTTCTACTGGTGTTTATCTATCATCCTTCCCCCTTATTTTATTTCCTAAATTTCATAACTGCACGCATGGGATTACTGGCTCAAGGAAGAAGAGCAGGGTTTATATGAATTGTCTTCTCTCTTCCTGCAGAAGTGGAAAGCAAAAGGAGGAGGAGGGGAATCTATTCAGGGAAATGGTAGGATGGAAAAGGGTTACCGCTTCCTAGCCTTATTGCTTTCCTGCTCTTGATCCTCTGCAGCCTCTCGGAGGCTGATTTGCATTGTAAACAAACAGTCATTGGAGGGGGAAAAAAATGTAGGCTTCAGCATCACCTGGAGTTTGAGCTTTCAACCGGCCAGGAATTCACTGAATGTCTTACAGCAAGCTGCTTTTCTCCTTATCCTTAGTGCTTCATATAGATGAGCTAATAGCATTAGAGGTATTAGCTAGATAGAAAATGTAAGCATTAAAGCCACGGTCATCCCCTTGATTCCAGAGAGAAGGCAGGTTAGTGTCGTGTCCCCCCACCCCACCCCGCCAAACATGAAAACATGTTTTGCAGAATACTGTTGTGGGAAGTTACAACCCTCTCTCTCTCAGAAAAATGAAATGCACTAGGAAATATTGAAAAGGCAGAATACTATTCTACCCCAGATGTGAAAAGGAAGAAACATGTTTTGTCTCCTGCAGCCTCCTGCCCCCCCCCCCCCGCCCTTTGTCAATGGGCCATTAAGCAGCCTGGGCTAGTCCACTTTACATAATAAAGACTTCTCCCCTTCAGCTCCAGAGTCATGGGATTAAGGTAAGACTGGCCTTACCAAACCTGGACTCAGCCCATGGGAGCCTGGCAACCAATCAGAGTACACTTCTTACACAGGAACCAGAAACAGATAGGTGGGGCCAAACAGTTGATAAAAAACCCTGCAAGCCCCTTGCTCAGCCCTTCTCTTCCTGTCCACCAACATTGAAGCATGTGAGCACCTTTTCTGTTCAGGACCCCAGCCATGTGGTCCTGTCCACCATTAAACCATCTTTCCAAGCAGCCTCCATGTCTCCAGTGTCTTCTTCCCCACTTGGAGCCAAACCCAGAAGGACATTTCCTTACAACACTGTGAAGGTTAGAATTGAGTTCTTAGTATTTTGCAAATTATGCACAGGAGACCGAACAAACTGAGGATGCTGCTATTTAGCATATAATAAATAAATTATAATAAATAAATAAATAAATAAATAATAATAATAATAATAATAATAATAATAATAATAATAATAATAATAATAATAATAATAATAATAATAATAATAATAATAATAATAATAATAACAAATTTAATTTATAGACCGCTCCCTCTCCCCGAAGGGACTCGGGGCGGTGCACAGGCTTGCACTTGTTTATCTACTTAGAATTACCCACTTGGAAGGAACTTTTTGAATGGGATGTTACTAGGAAATACATAAAGCCCTTTTATTCTTGCTTCCTTGTGTTGGAAGAAACATCCAAGAAATGGCCACTCTGGCCTTTGATCTTGATCTTGTATTCTGATTGGTTGTCAGACTCCCATGGGGCCATGCAGGGGCAACTCTCTAGACTGTGTTTTGAGTCCAGGTTTGGTTGAGCATTGCTGCTTCCCAGGAGCCCTGTGGTGAGATGGGTAAAGGGCTACTACCATCATGCCTTAATCCCATTACCCTGGAGCTGAAGGGGGAGGTCTTTGTTATGTAGAATAGACTGGTCCAGGCTTGTTTAATGGCCCATTGACAAAGGTGAATGGGCTATTAAGAGTGAGTCTGCTTCCTGCCTAAAAACATGTTTCTCCATTTCACATGAATTGAATGAAATATAATTTCATTCAATTCATTTCATTTATTCGACTTATTAACTGCCCCCTCTCCCCAAAGGGACTCGGGGCGGTGCGCAGGCAAATATAAAAATACAATACATCACAATAAATACATAAATACATTAAAACTATATTAAATTACACCCTGTGCTAAAAACTACCCCGTTAAAATCCCTAAAGCCCAATTTAAAATTTCTCTACTAAACAACTAAGGCTAAAAACGGTAGGTTAGGCCAGGCCGGCCTGTTGGAAAAAGTAGGTTTTTAGTTGCTGACGGAAGGAGCGGAGGTCCGGGATAGATCTAAGTTCGGGGGGGTAGGTCGTTCCAGAGGGTCGGGCCCGCCACAGAGAAGGCCTAATATTCCGCCTTTTCAGTATTTCCCAGGATATTTCATTTTTCTAGGAGTGGGGCGGGTTTTAACTTCCTACACTTGCTAATCATACAATGCAAGAATCATTGGGACACCCCACTGTTCTTGCCAATGGCCAGTTTTCTGTCATTCGTTTATTGGTTAAAATGGCCTTTACACCCCTTCAATCAAGCAACTCTCCGTGGCTTGCAAAAGCTACGTAACAATGCATTCGCTACTAGGAACAAATTAATCTGACAATAAATCAGCATTTCCTAAGTTACATTGTGAATTGTGCCAAATGTGTTGTGCTTACTACTTGTGTTAATAGTTAGAGGAGAAGAAAGGCCACCAAGAATCCTGGTGAGAGGCTGCAGAAAGTGGAAAAGGAGAGTGGCTGACAGGAAATATATCCCGATTAGAGGCTGCTTTTCCCTGCTCCGCATCCGGAGCCGAGTGTTTGCTCCTTCTGCTACCTTCTCCTCAGCCTATTTGTCAGTAACAGAGAAGATAATACAGGTAGGGCTCAACCTACAACCACAAGCGAGCCCCAGATTTATACTGCTAAGTGAGACAGATGTCAAGGGAATTTTGCCCCATTTTATGACTTTTCCTGCCACGGTTATTAAGTGAACCTCTGCGGTTGTTAAGTTAGTAGCACACTTGTTCGGTGAATTTGCCTTCTCCATTGATGTCATTCATCAGAAGGTCACAAGTGGGAATCAAATGACTCAAGAACATTGCAACGGTCATAAATATGAATCAGTTGCCAAGTGTCTGAAATTTGATCACATGACCACAGGGATGCTGCAGTGGTCATTGGTGTGAAAAACGGTCCTGTCACTGTTTTCAGTGCCGTTGTAACTTTGAATGGTCACTAAACAAACTGTTGTAAATTAAATTAACTATCTGTAATGCTAGGTTCTACCTACCAAAGTTTTCTGTTAGGGGAAGGTATATGTCCAGGCAAGGTGTGCCATCCATTTTATTATTTATTTATTGATTTATTCTTGTCCATTCAGAATACTTTGTCTCTTTTTTTGAAAAAGTTTTTATTTTATTTTTCCATAACCCCTCTGACATCATTAATCTTACAGTGTGTTATCTGGGTACAATATTTGTGCCATCCTATTTAACAGTTACATCATTTTTATCTATTTTTATCTTGCCTTTATATTTACATTTCAATTGCCTTTTACAATAATACAATACATTATACAATAATACAATAGCAGAGTTGGAAGGGACCTTGTAGGTCTTCTAGTCCAACCCCCTGCGTAGGCAGGAACCTTATACCATTTCAGACAAATGGCTATCCAACATCTTCTTAAAGACATGCAGTGTTGGGGCATTCACAACTTCTGGAGGCAAGCTGTTCCAGAGGTTAATTGTTCTAACTGTCAGGAAAGTTCTCCTTAATTCTAAGTTGCTTCTCTTCTTGATTAGTTTCCACCCATTGCTTGTTCTGCCCTCAGGTGCTTTGGAGAATAGTTTGACCCCCTCTTCTTTGTGGCACCCTATGAGATATTGGAACACTGCTATCATGTCTCCCCTGGTCCTTCTTTTCATTAAACTAGACATACCCAGTTCTTGCAACCGTTCTTCATATGTTTTAGCCTCCAGTCCCCTAATCATCTTGGTTGCTCGTCTCTGCACTCTTTCCAGACTCTTCACGTCTTTTCTACATCGTGGCGACCAAAACTGTATGCAGTATTCCAAGTGTGGCCTTACCAAGGCATTATAAAGTGGTATTAACACTTCACGTGATCTTGATTCTATCCCTCTGTTTATGCAGCCTAGAACTGTGGTGGCTTTTTTGGCAGCTGCTGCACACTGCTGGCTCATATTTAAAATTCATTTTAATTCAACTCTTCCCCTATAATTCTACGTTCTTTTCCAAATGATTCAATTTTCTGGGTTTTTTGTTGTTGTTGTTGCCTATATTCATTTTCTATCCAGTGATAAAAACATCCCCATATCTTATAATACTCTGATTCTTCCTTCTCTTTAATTGCCAATGTTAATCTGTTCATCTCTACACAGTCTAATATTTTTTAATTACCTCTCCCTCTGAGGGAATTTTTTCCATTTTCCCAATTTTGTGCAAATACAATTCTAGCTACAGCTTTTACATGAATAATTAAATATACATCTTCTTTCCTATATTTCTCTGGTAAAATATCCAACAAAAACAGTTCCGGCTTTAAATCAATATGCTGCTGGATCATCCTTTCCAACCACATGCAAATTTTTGCCCAATATTTTTTTTGCCTCTGCACATGTCCACCACATATGATAATATGATCCCGGTGTCTGATGAAACTTCCAACACTGGTTGGTTTATCTTTAAACATTTTTGCCAATCTTTGACATACGCCATCTAAAAGACATTTTATACAAATTCTCTTTATAGGCTGTTGCCATTGTTAATTTATAATTACTTTCCCATAATTGCTGCCACTTCTCAAGTTCTATTCTATAGCCAAATTTTTTTGCTCATGCTATCATTGTTTCTTTTACTTCTTTTCAGAATACTTTCTGATAGCTTGTTGCAGAAGCCTACAGAACAGTAGAGAATACAGTACAGAAGTTTAGAGTATGTAGGAATATGAATTGAGGAGAAAGATTCCCACTAGAACAAGCCCACTTACGAGGATTTCCCCACGACAACCCTGCAAGGTGGGTCAGGTTGAAAGGCAGTGACTGGCCCCAAGTCACTCAGCTATTTTGTCATATCTTTGGTGGGAGTAGAATTCACCGCCTCCTGGTTTCTAGGCCAGTACCTTAACCACTACCACAAATTCTGTCTCTTTATAGGTATACGGTAATGTGAACCCTATGGGATGCGGTGGCTCAGTGGCTAAGATGCTGAACTTGTCATTCAGAAAGGTTGGCAGTTTGGCGGTTTGAATCCCTAGCGCCATGTAATGGAGTGGGCTCCCGTTACTTGTCCCAGCTTCTGCCAACTGAATCAGGTTCTGAAGTTGTTTTTAGGAAACTAAGATTTAGTCAGGTGTAGGTTTAACTTAAGGGATACGGTGGCTCAGTGGCTAAGACACTGAGCTTGTCGATCAGAAAGGTCGGCAGTTCGAATCCCTAGTGCCACATAATGGAGTGAGCTCCCGTTATTTGTCCCAGCTTCTGCCAACCTACCTGTTTGAAAGCATGTAAAAATGTAAGTAGAAAAATAGGAGTAAGTGTTTTTAGAATTGGTTATAAGAGGCAAGGTGGAGCGATTAGAAATGTTTTAGTAAGATTTGCAAACCTTGGAGATAAACTAGAGGTCATGGCAAAAATAAGGGAACTGGAAGGTGTTCCTAAGTTTGAGGAGAAAGAAATCCAAGTTTTTCCGGATATTTCCAGGGAAGACAGAGCTTGGAGATATCATTTGAAACCAGTTACAAAGCTCTTGAGAGACAATGATATTAAGTACAATTGGAGGCCATTACAACAGCTAAAAAATTTTTATAAAGGAAGGATGCATACTATTACTCCAGAAACAGACGTATTAAGATTAATTCGGGAGCTTGGGCTGATTGAGAAAGAGGAAGATTTGGTAGAAATTAAAGATTATATGCTTAAGACGGGTGGAGTACAAGAGGAATCCCCAATTTCGGAAGGAAAAGGTGCAACTGGCGGCCAAGATCCCAAGAGTTTAAAGAGAAAAGAAATTTCCCCGGCAGTTTCTGAGTATAAGAAAATTCGTGAAGATACCGAACGAACGCCAGACAAGATGGAGGATCTTAGTAGAAAGCAGGAAGCTGAGTCCGGGGCGAAGCCAGAGTTGTCTTCTTTTTTTGAAAGTGGAATTTAAAGAACAGCCCGAAGAGGTGACCCGACCATCGGCATGTCCCACTCCCCCACACTCTTTATATAGAGGCGATATCTGATTGAGGATGTGGGGGATGAAGATTGCTCGTTATTTGTTGTGGTTGTTATGTCTGATATTTGAGTATTATGTGTATGTTGTTTGTTATATATTGTCTGTGGAGTTTTATGTTTCTGTACGTTTTTTTCGTTTGGTGTTGGGTGTGCACATAAAGGAAGAGGAGGGGTCAGAAATAAAACAGTTACCGCTTAAATGCGGTTTATAAAAATAATGACATGGAATGTGAAGGGTACAGGAAATCATATAAAAAGGAAAAGGTTGGAACTTAAATTTAAAAGGGACTCTCCAGATATATTATTCTTGCAGGAAACTCATCAAAAATCTGAGGATGTTAATAGAATGAATATTAAAGGTATGCAAATTTATGAAAAATCTTTTGGGACTTCCAAAGCTAGAGGAGTTGCGATATTGATATCAAATAGGGTATACTTTGAAAAAAAACAAGTAATTAGAGATGAGGAAGGCAGATATTTAATAATTATAGGGAATATTAACGAGCAAAAAGTGACATTGGTTAATTTATATCTACCGAATGAAAAACAAAAGGGATTTTTGGACAAAATTACTAAGATTTTGGAAATAGAAAGTGAAGGGAAAGTAATTGTGGCGGGAGATTTTAACTTAATTAGAGATAGAATTGATAGTAATAATCCTACCCGCTTTAGTCAAACAAATAAAGGGGAAATTTTAAATAAATGGATGTTTCAAAATAGTGTGGTAGATGTCTGGAGAGAGTTGAAAGGCTCTGAAAGGGTGTATACCTTTTGTTCTAAAGTACATAATACATATTCAAGGATTGATTATATTTTCGTTTCTAAAGATTTGTTGAATAAAGTAGATAGAATAGATGTGGGAATCTTTAAGGATTCTGATCATGCGGAAGTTATGATGGAAATAGATTTTAATTTTGAGAAAAAGGAAAGAGGTTGGAGATATGATGAAAAATTGTACAAAAGGGAGGAGGATAAAATATGGATATTCAAAAAATGGAAGGAAAGTTGGGAATTGAATGATAACGGAGAGATTAAATTTGAAATTGTTTGGGATACCATGAAAGCAATATTTAGAGGAGAAAGTATTAAATTGTCAAGTAGGAAATATAGAGAATACAAAGCTAAAATTGATCAGGATACAAGACAAATTAAGATATTGGAGAACCAATTCTCACTTACGAAGGATAAAAATTGTTTGGAGGAATTGACCTTACTAAAAACTAAATTGATAGAAGAAGATATTGAATTGGTTAAAAAAAATTTAAGATATTTGAATAGGGATTTTTTTGAATTTAGTAATAAAAATTCTAGGATATTGGCAAAGATGGCGAAAAATAAAACTCAAAAGAGAGAAATTGGTTCTCTGATAGATGAAAAAGGTATAAGGTGTTATAAGAGATTGGATAAATGTGAAGTAGCCAGGAATTTTTTTCAAAAATTATATTTAAAGAAATCAATTGATTTAGAAAAATTGAAGAATCATCTTGGGAAATATGGTATGAAAATAGATCAAACATACAAAGAGTTGATGGAAAGAGATATAACACAGGAGGAAATCAACGAAATAATACAAGAGTTAAAATTAGGGAAGACCCCAGGAGAAGATGGATTACCTGCTGAATTCTATAAAGATTTTAAAGAACTAATAATACCAAAACTGCAAAAATTATATAATGGTATTCTACATGGAGGAGAAGTCCCGATGTCATGGAATAAGACAGTAATATCTTTAATTCCTAAACCGGATAAAGATCTTGAGAGGATCGAGTCCTATCGACCTATTTCTTTAATCAACCAAGATGCTAAAATATTTACAGCAATTATAAGTAATAGATTAAATAGTTTTATAGACAAATATATAAGTTATAATCAAGTAGGGTTTGTTAAAGGTAGATATATGAGTGATATAATTAGAAGAGTATTGAATATTATAGATGTAGCAGAGAATAATGGAGATGAATTAGGTATAATATCGTTAGATATTTTTAAAGCTTTTGATTCTGTACAATGGGATACTATAAAAGTAATTATCGAGGCATTAGGCTTTGGTAATAAATTTATACATGTTATTTCAAAATTATATCAAAAAAGCAGTGCAAAGGTAAAGGTGAACGGAACAATGACGGAAGAGATTAAATTGGAAGCAGGTACGAGACAAGGGTGTCCCTTGTCTCCAACATTATTTTTGTTAGTTATGGAGGTCTTGATTAAATTGATAGAAGTAGATGAAGAGTTGGAAGGTTACAAGGGATATAAGATAAATTTATATGCGGATGACACTTTGATTATTTTGAAGGATATAGAGAAAGATTTAAAGAGGATAAATAAACATTTGATAGAATTCGAAGAAATGACAGGTTTAAAGGTAAATTGGTCAAAATCTGAATTATTAATAAATAAAGATGGTAAGGAGTGGGAAAGTATGCAAGAACAATTTGGGATAAGAGTTAAGAACACACTGAAATATTTGGGGATAACACTCTCATTTAAAGTTAGAGAATTAAAAAAAATTAATTATGAGGTGATGTTGAAGGAAGTAGAGAAAAAGATAGATAAATATAAAGAGATAAAGTTGTCTTGGTTTGGTAGAATTGCAATGTGTAAAATGATGTTGTTACCAAAGTTTAATTTTTTATTTGAGATGCTACCATTAAATTTGACAGAGAAAGATATAGAAGAATATCAGAAGAAATTGGATAAATTTTGTAATGGTGGGAAAAGACCAAGATTAATGAAGAAACTGTGGTATCAAAATCAAAAAGAGGGTGGATTGGGAATTCCCAATCTACTTAATTATTATCGGGCGTATAATATTAGAATTGTGATAAAAAATACTTAAAGGTGGGGATGGTCATTGGAGAGATTTGGAGTTAAAAGATATTAAGAGATTTGGGTCTGCATGGTTCCTAGATAGAGCAAAAACAATAAAGGTAATTAATAGTTATTGGTTAAAGGGGTTGAGCAAAACTTGGAATAAATTTGTTAAAAAATTGATTCCGGATATAATGTTTTTGGGAAAGACAATTGAAAGTTGGCCGATTAAAACTAATTCAAGTCGGAACAAAGTAATTGAGGATGAAAATATAGGAAATATAGTAGATTGGTTAAAAGCTTCAGGAACTGAAAGTAGGAAGAAAAAAATAATTCAAAAACTGGAGTTAAATTGGTTTGAAAAAATACAGGTAGAAAAATGGAATATGAAGGTAAGGGGAATATGTAACATAGATAGAAGTAAAACCAAATTTGAAATTTTAGTATCTCAAATTATTAAGGATGAAGTTGGGTTAAAAGGACTTGTCAGTAAGATATACAAGATTATAAATTTTGATGGAAATCCACAAATGGTAATGAAAAGGAATTGGGAAGAAGATTTAAAGATTAAAATATTGGATTTGGATTGGAATGAGAATTGGAAGAGTCGGATTATGAAGACTTTATCTATAAGGATTAAAGAACATAATTTTAAGGTTGTTTGGAAATGGTATTGGACCCCTTTAAGATTATCACAGATAGATAAAAAAATGAGTGATAAATGTTGGAGATGTAATATGGAATTGGGAACTTACGAACATATGTGGTATAAATGTGTGAAAATTAAAAAGTTTTGGCAGCAATTGGAAACAACGATGTGTAAAATGATGAAAAGAATAATAATGTTGAGACCGGAAACTATACTGTTATTGATAATTGATGAACCAGAGTTAACAAAATATGAGAAAGAACTGATTAGAATTATGATTATAATAGGTAGAATTGTAATAGCAAGATATTGGAAAATAGAGGTAAATATTAAAATAGAAGAATGGTATTGTGAAATGTGGAAATTAGCCTTAAACGATAAAATGACGTGTGATATTAAATTTAGAGAGGGGGTTTATAAAAATGATATTTTTTGGAAGACTTGGAAGCCATTTGTGGACTATGCACTTGGAACTTTGGATGCCTCGACGCCTGTACCGAGAGAACGTGGATTTTGGAGATTTTAAAGACAATAGACGACACTTGAAACCAACTCTTCCTTTTGTTTTGTACAGCACCGGGTGATATATTGTAAAAATTAAAAAACAAATAAAAAATAATTATAAATCCTGTAAAAAAAAAAAAAAAAAAAAAAAAAAAGAAAAATAGGAGCTACTTTGGTGGAAAGGTAATAGTGTTCCGTGCGCCTTCGGCATTTAGTCATGCCAGCCACATGACCAAAGAGACGTCTTCGGACAGCACTGGCTCTTTGGTTTTGAAACAGTGATGAGCACCACCTCCTAGAGTCAGAAACGACTAGCACATATATGCGAGGGGAACCTTTACCTTTAATGTAAACCCTGTATGTAAATGAAGTACATTTGCTACAATTAAACTACTGCAGGATATGAAATTGCTAATCCAATGCAGACCAACTTCATGTGCCCTTAAACTGAGAGAAAAGACGTGAAATTAGATAATTATCTCTCACCCTTCAGACCATCCACTCTTGAGGGAGAGGGGAAAAAAGCGTACAATTATATTGGTGTAAGATATGATTAAAAGAGTAAGAATTTGAGACTACAACTTTTATCAAAAAATAACTGTAGATCTGGGAGTAACCTGTTACCATTAGATCTTCGTTTTAGAACCGTTTCCCCCCTTTCCTACTTCCTTCTGATGTAGCAATTAATTCTACAGGCCTCTTTCACTTCATCATGGCTCTTCTCTTGAAGTAGTGCAAACCCACCCCCCAACCCAACCCAGCCTCCATCCCCCCACTCTCTCTCTTTCCACTCCCTTCAAGAGTGTTGTGACTGGAGGCA